>PVJA010020183.1:0-37316 GCA_004027025.1 Myocastor coypus | reverse complement strand
AAAAAAAAAAAAAAAAAAAAAAAAAAAAAAAAAAAAGAAACGAAAAAAAAAATGAGTGAATAAACAAACAAAGGTTCTGAAACAAGAAAAAAAAAATTAAAAAAAAATAAAATAAAAAGGAAATAGAAGACTCAAAATGAAAAAGAAATATAAAGCTGAAATCAAACTTCCATTTTTATATAAAAGTTTTCTTTACACCAATTTGATCATATTTAATAATATTCAATGTCCAGTAAATATAAAGACAATACTTGTGACACTTGTTAGTAAATTATCAATAAAACAATCTCATTGTTTATGTAGGACACTGTATTTTTTCCAAAAAGTGTTATTTTAGAACATGAAAACAGAGGATGAAAGTTAATTTAAAAGTTTGCATCTTTGAAAAGAAACCAGGAATTTGTTCTCAGTATGATACATATGACATCACTGATATCATTGGAGGCACTTCCCCCCTCTAAGAAAATCAGTCAATCATTTTCTTTGTATGATTAAAAGTTTGGGGTGTAATAAGTAGACACATACTTCCCTATAAAATATATTTTTGTAGATCACTGGAGCCTGGAAGATCATGCTATACTTATTTTATCACCTGAAAACAATAATGAATATGAATGATTAACTATAGGCGCATGGTTGACTTTTCATGTTGTGTATATATGTGTATACATGTGGTAGGATTTTCTTTGTTTGTTTGTTTGTTTGTTTTGCAGAACAGGGGCTTGAACTCAGGCCCTTGTGCTTGCCAGGCAAGTACTTATTCTACTGAGCTATCTCCCCAGCCTCTTATGTGTGTGCATGTGGGTGTGGATGTATTTCGACATATCTGTTGAAGATGGACCTTAGTAAAATGGTGTGTTCAAAGATTTTAGATCCTGTGTACAGTAATGAAATGGCAAAAAGGAAATTATTTTAAATTAGTGTGTAGTATATGAGATTTATCTCTGGTTCATAAGCCCAACTGCAGTTCAATAATTTATATAACCAAGAATTTATACATTATATATGTATATATATATATATATCCTAAATAGCATACTATAATATTTTTAAGTTATGATAATGCATTAAAAGTATTTCTGTCTATATTTAATATGTATTTACTCATATTGCATAAGGAAAAGAGGATATTTGTAATTTATTTTTTTACATTTATTTTTAAATTAAAAATAGCAGAAATTAAACTTTCATAATTTCAGTTAGGTTGATGCGTAGGACCTGTGTGTGGTGCTATCTGGCTGACTGTACTCTGAAAAAAAATACTGAAGCTATTATAACTGAATGCAGATTTAGTGAACTTTTGAAATTATTTATTAACATCATAAATATTGATATAATTACTGACCCATTAATTATATGATTAGCACTGAATTACAGTTGTTAAAACCTATTCTGGGTTATATTTTCCAAATTTAGTTTGGATTAGAAAGTGAGATCCTGTAGCACTTCCTGAACAGAGTACAAAGCCAGCTGGGTATCTGCTTCTTTTTAGTAATAAACATTGACGGCACATTTTGCGATTGACATCAGAATAAATCCATTTTCTTTTCGGAATAGAAGATCTTTTGTAGGTTAGGAGAAAGACCTTGAATAGGGTTACTTTCCACAGCAAAGAAAATTACCTGCATCTTGTAATCCATATCCAGTTCCAGAAAATTTTAAAATACAAAACCCAAACAGAAGAAGACAAAACCAGAAACAACTGAAATGAACAGCCATGAAGTGTTTTTTGTTTCTAAGCTTGACCTAGGCTGGGCCACTTAACTAAGGCTTTTATTTATTAAGGAAGGGCTGGAGAGAGCTCTGTGGCTTTAGCTCCTGCCTGATGAGCACAAGGTCCTGAATTCTAGCCCTGGTACTGCAAAATAAATAACTATTTAGAAAGGAAAAGAAGTCCTCAGGTAGGACAGCGTCCTTGGGATATTGTTCTGATTCAGTGACCTAGAATCTCTATAATAAAGATCAGAAATGCTACTCAGAGCTGGTAAGGGGGAGGGGCAGGTAGCGTGAGGAGAGTTACTGACCCACACCCTGGAGCCAGTACTTCCTGTGTTCTTCTCAGAGAAGATTCTCAAAATTAGACACAGGTCCCTTTTTATGGTGGGATAGTGTTCATGAGATTATTAAAATTCAAACAGCAGCCAGGTGTTCTGCTGGTGTCACAGAGAAGATCATTTTATTACCTACTGGTCTGTTCAAGTTCTTAGATTCTACAGAAATTAAAAGCAGGGAACAATTTAGATATTGTGACCACATTATACACCAATACCAAAAGTTATATCCCTTAGTTTTCCAATTGATGTATGTTGTGAGTTCAAAAATCACTATTGGATTTTGCAATATATAATATGTATCAATGTAATACATATAAAGTCAGTTCCCAAAATATTTATCCAGCGTGCTCTGTGCCAAGCAATGCTAAGCAATGTAAAACCACCTAAATTCTGATCATGCTATGGTTTCATGAAATGTTATCCACATCATCATGAATGATTTAATTTAATATAAAGAATCCAATCTCCCCACACAGTTTCTCTGTTACGGCTCAGAAAAGCTTCGTGATACACATCTTCCTTCTTTCCTCCCTCACCCACCGTCAGCCTCCATTAGAGCATCTCTTCCAGAATCTGGAGTAGAATCAGTGTTGCCTTTTTAGCTCTTGCAGGCTGGGGCTCATCCACTGGCACCGGCTAGCACACGTAACCGTTGAGTAATGGAGTCCTCTAGCGCCAGTTCCTCCTGGAGGTGCCAGTCTCCGAAATTCCAGAGAGGTTGGAAGCACAGTGAACAGTCGCCTCACTGCCCAGGTGTAGGTATAGCCTAGTGGGCACCAACAACGAGCCAGAGGAACCATAGTTCAACATTTAACTTCTGGTGTCTTGTGTGTAATTCCAAATAACAGGATGCTACAAGTCATAGTGAGGACTCTTGCCTTTGTTTTTCATCTGTAACCAGAACATTCCGACAAAAGTGCTGTAGGTTTCTCAGAAAATGAAGACATTATACGCAGCTTGAAACACAAGATATTTGTATACAGAGCTTTATAATATGTATTTTGGGACAAATGACCAAAAAGAATGGGGAAGTGCAATTTACATTTTTATAAGGAAACTGAAATCATTGAACATCTCTGAAATTAGTAAATGTCTTTTAGTACTTTTCTTGATTTCTCTTAAAAGTGATGGGAATATTTTTGACTAAAATTGTAATAGTTTTCTATCTGATATTCCCTATAAAGTCTGCTTAGCTTTTGAAAAATAAAGGAGCTGGCCAAGTGGCTCAGCAGATTAAAGCCCCTGCAAGCAGGCACAGAGGTCAGAGGTTCCATTCCCAGGCCTGCTATGCTGACCCTGCCCTGGGGCTCACTGAGAAGGCAATTGAGACTGGGTGTGGTGGTGCGCACCTGTAATCCCAGCTCTTGGGATGTTGTAAACAGATGAATCACTATGAGTCTGATCTAGTAGTGAGACCCTGAACACCCTGTGCAAAAACTTTTGAAAAGCATGCCCAGAATAAATAACCAAACTTTTGAGCTGGAGAATGTGGTTTAATAGTAGAGTGCTTTTCTAGCATGGACAAACCTCTGGTTTGAAATTCCAATATCAAAAATCTGTCTGTCTGTCTGTCTGCTGTCTGTCTGCCTATCTTTCCACCTATCTTGATTTTTAAACTTATTATTAAGAGGTGTTTGTAATTTGTGACATTTGTATCCCTGCGCAGAGTTGGTATGTGTATGTAACACATCTTATTTTCTATTTTCATTCCCTATGTCTTCTTCCCTCTCTCACTTTATCCAATTCTTAATTTCACATTGTGATATCCAATGCCCAACTGGTTTTCACTGATAGCTCTTATTGGAAGGGGTCACTTGTAAGACTGTCAGCAACCCCTTCTGTAAGTGGCTGGGTTCATTCTGTATCATGCATGTGTTGAATTTCTTATTTCCTAGGAAGCACATGTGGTCAGCCCTTTGTAAGATGCCTTAGTCTACCCGTGATCCTGGAAACACCAAGGCTCTCCTGTAGAATTATGTGCTTTCTAGGATAAACTTCATACTTTATTCTCTCACTCACTCCCCCGCTCCACAAGAAAGTGTTCTTCCTTTTCAGGTTTTTTTTTTGGGGGGGGTGGGGGGAGGCTCAATGCATCCCTACTTTTTTGAAACCCTTTCTACTTTAGAAACATACTGTTGTTTAGTAACACAAATTGTGTATTTTCTAAGGTACATTGGTTTTGCTAAGTACACACCTGTTCTTTTGAAGGTATCTCATTATACTATCAATGTAGATACATAGATACAGAGGGCTATGTTTAACAAAATGACTTTCAGGCAGCATCTAAGAATATTTTGATCTGAAATCTCATGTCTGCCCAAGCTAGGGGTGAACCAGGGGCAGAGGCTAGATCAGAAGAAATCAGAAGGTTTGTACCACTGTACAGCAACTCTATCCTTGTTTATTTATTTGCGGAAAGGGGGATCCATCTCCAGACCTTGCTCTTGTCCGGCAGGCACTTGTGCCCCTGAGCTGTGTCCCTTGTCCCCAACTCTGTCTTTCCATTTGTGCTTCTCTTGTGGGTTTCCTCACGTAGTTTGAATTTCCATGAATGCCTGATGCTTCAGACATGCAGAGATTATTATGGTGATTTTGGAAAAACATAAAAGGATGTATCATTGATTTAAAAATAAATTATATTACGTAGTTCCCTTACATCTCATTTATCTTTCTTATCAGTATAATAAACCACATTTCATAAATAATCCATCAATATTTAAGAGGGAGGCAATTGCAAAGTTTTTATTTTCAAATCACAGATGGATTCAGGGTCAATTATGATTTTATTTTCTTAAGTTCTTGAACTTATTTTTTCTCACAATGCCTATCATGAGCTATGGAGAAAGCTTTGTATAAAAGGTGATATCAGTTGATACTTGCTGATTCCATAATACATAGCAGTCAATCCTTTACATGCTTTCCATATATTATTTATCTGCATATCAATCCTATGAGGTTAGTATAACCCTTATCTTTCCTTTATGGATGAGGAAACCGATGTTTACAGAGTAAAATGAAGTCTAACAAGGTAAACACACAGTTGTCCCATATCTTAAACCATATTTTTGCATTAAAATTGTGTTGCAAATAATTTCTTAGGTTTATCTTATATTCTCCCAGGTCTACACTGGACCACAGGAGGAAAGCCACAGTCACATAGATTCTGTATAGCAAAAGTCGAAAGTGGGAAGGAGCCTAGGTCTCTTGTTATGATATAATTTCTTTCAATTAAAATAAATACATGTTATTTTAAGTGTATAATTACATACATGAGTAAAGAAAGACAGACATTATACAAGTCCTTCTCCAGGGAATAATGAGGCAGGGGTGAATTGCAGCCAGAAAATCTTACCTGGGGTCATCCGTGCCAAATATGCAATGCGCGCATGTCTTAGTGTTTCTCCTTACAGGCTTTTGACTTTTGCGGAAGAAAACAAATTATGCACTGTAGCTCTGCTCTTTTCTCGGTGGTGGTCCCAAACGTCAGGTCTCTTTGGAGTGGGAGATTGACTGAGGTGGCCCCACCCCTCAGGTGTTGAGTGGTTGTAGTGTCCTGGCCACAGACTTGACATTGGGTGCTCCCCAACAACTAGGGGAATCTATTGCATCTGCTTACCTACAGAGCTTTAAACCACAAGCTCTAGTGTCTAGCCCTACATGTATATATACCTGTGTGATCTCATGAATAATAAAAAGCAGGCAAGCAAGCATACAGGCAGGATGGACAGAGGGACAGACTCTGAAACTGAAGGTCAGATCTTTTTTGAAACACAGAAAAGAGTGATCTTATTATTGAGATCCTGCTCATTCTCAGGTTACTGTGTTTTGTCTCTTGACCAGTGCTCTAGCTTTTGTTCCTTAGTGAGAGAAGGTCGCAGGGCAGCTCACGGCCAGCAGCTTAACAGTGCAGCAGCTTTATGAAGGCCTCTTCTGTCAGCTCCTTTGGTGTCTCAGTACCAGTGCTGTCTATGGCGAAAAGACACTAGAAGTTTTGAGTTATTTCTTCCACAACAGGGATGACAGAATAGAAATGAAAGACCAGGGAGATGACCTCCTGCTGTAACGTGGAGTGGAGTTGAGATGCAAAGGGCGTGCTCCGCTAGAGACTGTAATTCAGTGTATTTTGCTCTCTGTCCCACATGATTATGAAGTGAGATTGTCACAACTGATGCAAAATAAATACAGAGATGTTGATCAGGGTCAACAGAGAAATGTGTGAGACAGGAGAAAGCTTGATCTTATACAAGCAATTTTAATTACAATTCCTGGTGTGAATTCCTTGATTTTTATACTCAGTGCCATATACTTGATTGTGCTATTGAGTTCCATCGAGTTAATTTGTTTTTCAAGTTTATTTCATTTTTAATAACTCATTTTCTTATTTTTGTCATATGGTGATCACTGTGTTTAAAGTGTAGGAAGATTGTTTACTGGGCACAGAAAACAAATTGAAAACATATGTACTAGAACATAATTAATGGCTTGAGATAGTGACTATATGGATGTAAAATAAAGCTATCACAAAAAAGTAGTTAAGCAAAGCAGCCCTCAGTAAATATGTATTTGTTTTTTTAATATAAAAGGAATGTCCAGAGAACACTAAAGGAAATTTGATGCCCCAGATTTGAAAGGACAAAAGAAACACTGAGAACGTTCTATATAATTATCAGAAATTAAATGAAAAATATTTGCTTTGCTCTTATTTTATGGAAATGTATCTTCCCTCTTAGATAACCATTTGTCAAGCTATTACATTTACTAATACCATAAGACAAAAATACACATGCACAAAATTGTTCTGTTATTTAGGAGGAACACAAAGGTGTCTAAGAAATAGAAAGTTAAAATTAAAAAAAGAACGACATAAAACAGAACAAAGGAAATTAATGTTTATATTGAAGAAAATCGAACACTGACCTTGTAAATATAAAAGTTTTATAAACAGGTAACAGACAAAAATAATTAGATTTTCTTTCTTTGAGACTTCTTCTTTCTTCTCTAAGGTTTTGTAGTTAAGAAAATTCACTGAATTTTCAATAGTAAATCACAGTTGAGGAGTAGAAAATATTCTGGGCGAGGCAGCTTTATGACACATGCTTGTCCACAAGAGTCCTTCATAGAGCTGCTGCACTGTTACACTTCTGGCCAAGAGCTGCCCTTTAGCCTTCTCTCACTGAGGAGCAGAAGCTAGAGTGCTGGTGAAGAGATAAAAGACAGTAGCCTGAGAATGAGTAGAATCTCAATAATAAGATTACACTTTTCTGTGTTTGAAAAAAGATCTGTCCTTCTGTCCATCCTGCCTGGATGCCTGGCTGCTTGCTTTTCATTATTTAGGACAGTGGTTCTCAACCTGTGGGTCGTGACCCCAGTAGGGGTTGAACGACCAAACATAGGGGTTGCCTAAAGCCATTGGAAAATGTTTTTTTCTTGTTTAGAATTACAGTTTTGAAGTAGCCGCCAAAATTATTTTTTGGTTTGGGGTCTCTGCAACATGAGGAACTGTATTGTGCAGTCATGGCATTAGAAAGATTGAGAACTACTGGTGTAGGAGATCACACAGGTATATATGCATGTAGGGCTAGGTACTAGAGTTTGTGGATTAAAGGCAGGAAGATGCAGTGGGTTCCCTTAGTTCTTTGAGAACACTCAAATGTACAAGAAGAGAATTTAGTTCCTTTGAAGTCTAGATTATTTCATCAGAATTTTTGGCACCATCCATATTATTAGCAGTCCTATTATAGAAATTTATTGTTACCACTCACTAAGCCCTGCTAAGATTACTTTTTTCCTATAGCCATGACTTTATATTACAGTCTCAGCGAATCTTACTTGAGGGCCAATGAGATAGCTCAGTCAACTAAGCTCCTACTTAGGTGAGCACAGGGACCGGGCTTCAATCCCCAGTACCACATGCAGCACCGGCCCTGCCTCCAGGTGTGCTGAGCTGAGAGAGCCTGATTCTGGCTCACGTTTGTGACCCCAGTTCTGGGAAGGATGAAAACAGGAGGACCACAACAAATCTGAGCTGAGTTGTGAGACCCTGTATCAAAACAATATAAAAAAAATTTACTTGGGTTATTTGTTACTGTTTTTGTGTCTCTCATTTTCTTCTTTTTATTTTCTTTGTCCTAAAGACACTTTTCAAAAGAAAGGAAACCAAGTAGGATCATTCCTCAAAAGTTAAGTGACTTCTAATTGCATGCAAAGCAATGCTAGAATAAACAATATTGACGTGATAGGAAGAGATCTTTATTATCCAGATATTGAGCAATGTTTTTTTTTGCCTTTATTCCTTAACTTTTCCCATAGAATTTTACAGTAAGGCCATGCGAACTCCTTCAGGTTGGATTAAATCACTTGGGTAGTTTCTGCTTAAAACAATGATACCTATGATTTAAAACTGCATTTTGTTTTCTATTTGGAGAGGCAGTATCAGAATTTGTCATACAGTGAGTGTTTCGGCATCCTTTAGACGATAATTTTGAAGCTGATTTCAGAGTATTGTGCCTAAGTATTATTTTCCAGCCAATGACAGATTTGCCCTTGAGTCAAGTTTTTGAGGGACCTCTTTTTATTTTGTGGCTTTGCTCACAATGAACCACCTACTACATTATTTCAGGACAGCAAATTGATCTGTTTTCTGTTGTTTCCAAGCAGCAGCTTGTGTCTGCCATATCAAATGGTGATTTCTAGCAAATTGTTGCATTTCGTGTTCCCTGCCAGCGCTGGAGTGGCCAGCCTCCTTGGGCTCCCCATCCTGGGGCTGTGTGAGTTTCGTAGCGTAGCCTGGTCTTCATAGACTGGCTGCTACTGGGAGCTTGGCTGAGCTCCAGGTCTTTGTTGCTGGAGATGTGAATGCAACAGCTGTTGAGTGTGGCACCTATGTAGTCACTCTCACCCATCTTACCCACTTCGACGCCCTTTCCAGGCTGGTGGTCCTCATCCTCTAATGTGCAATTTCTTCTAAAGAGAATGTGGCAGATTGAAAAGAAAAATAGAATATAAAAGGATGTTTTAAAATATCTTTGAAAGTAAGAGCATCTGTAAAACTTACTGGATATTCACATATTCTTGACCATTTTTTTTATGGAATTACCAAATAAAAGTAATTTATTTGCATAGTTAGTTGATATAAGTTGATACTTTTTAGGTGATCCATTTTAAATTCTCTTAGTATAGGTACTATAGAATCTACCTTAAAAAATGAAATCGTATACTCACAACTTCTAATTCTGTTTTAAAGTGATCTTTGAAAATATTGCATGGTCCTTTAGTTTTGAACGATGAATCAAAAATTATATAATGGCTATGGAAATGTTGACATAACATGCAGTAAAATGTGGCTATTATTTTAAGAATTCACAGTATTAGGAACTTTGATTCTTTCAGCTGATGGCTAAAGCTTATGATTACTGATTCTGTTGACACTGAAGGACTGGAAAGGCACAAGTCTTCTGATTAGAAGAATTGAGAATCTGCCTTTCTGCTGTTGGTGAAAACATAATAAAGGAAAAGAAGAAATGCGTTATTTTAAAGATAAAGGAATCGCCATCTTGCCTTGACAACAATTGTTGTTTGATTATTTCTTTGTTCTTTTAATCATGAAGTAAGCAGTCTAGGAATTCTAAAGGCTTGAGCTTTTATTTTGTGGGTTATATGTTAAGATTCATAATTAATACCAAAAATAATGGGACAAACTTGTTAGATGACTTAATAGGAAACTGAAATAGGCAGAAAGGTAAATAGTTCTAATTTAAATGTTCTGTATTTGGGACTGGGGAGATCGCTCAGGGGTACAAGCGCCTGCCTGGTAAGTGCAAGGTCCTGAGCTGGATCTAGAAAAAAACAAAAAATCAGTATTGATCCCTATATACATTATTTTACCAGAGATTGAATGTTTTTATACAGGTGACAGTCCCTCCCTAAAGAAGTGTCAGGGACAGAATTATTTTCCTGACTTAACAGTCTTAAGATTAGTGACCCAGCCTGAGGTGATATGGTTTGTTAAGGATATTCATGGCCCCAGTTATTGTTCAGCTGTTACTTATGGAATGGGCCACATCTGCAAGGACCAGTGAGATTCAGAAATGCGATGTGGAGAAAACCAGTTTTAGAAAAGTATGATTTCCTTGCCAAGGGGATTCCATTAAGTTTTATTGAACCCAGGGAGTTTGTATTCGCATTTGGGGAGCTAGAGATCTAACTGGGATTTGTAAATTAATAGGTCCATTGTTCTTGCATTGCTTGGAATTAAACCTAAGTCCTTGTGCACCCCACACAAATTTTCTACCATTAAGTTATTGTCCAGTCTTGAGAACTGCCTAAAAAAAAGCCAAACTCAACCAAATCAAATGGACCTGAACCAAAACAGTGAACCTAAGGCATTGCAAAACATACACCACCTTACATTTACTCCTCTTAACACAAGCTTTAGTAGGTCAGGTTTTCTTTCTGCTGCTTTATACCCCGTGCTGTGTATTTTGTTTTACTCTCTGAAACCAGAATAGCTAATTGAGATACCTCATTGTTTATATTCTAGTTTGGAATATCTATCTATATCCCAGCATCCCTTTCTGTGTTCACTATTATACACAGTTGGTAGTGATGAATTTCAACGGTGAATTTCACCGTTGCCCTAAACCCCTAGCACTAAGCCCAACACACTAACACTAACCCACTCATCTTAAGACAAAACCTAACGGTGAATTTCTCCCAGAAATCTTTGATGTCTTACTTGATATACACATAACTACATAAAATAAAGAGCATTGGGGCCAGAGAGATCACTCAGTAGAATAAATGCTTGCCTGGCAAGTGCAAGGGCCTGAGTTCAATCACTGGTTCTGCAAAAAATAAGATAAGATAAAATAAAATTAAATTAAATTGAATAATATGCTCTAGAAAGAGTCACTTTGCAATCACCACACAAATATAGCTGCCAAATGTTGCATTCTGTTTGAAATAGTACTTTAAAAAGAAATCCATGTCTTTTGTGTGATATTATTTTCAGTAAGAGCTGTATGTCACAATAAGTCTTATTTAAGTATTTTTTAAAAGGACTTAATTTTACTAAAAAGTAGAAAAGCTCATTAATGTTGAATATCACATTTTACAATTCGTTTCTGTGCTATAAAGACATACAGGCCAGTTTAAAATTTAGGCAATCTAGTGTCCAGATTTCTGTACAATACAGTGAGGTTGGAATTGTGTATGTGGCACTCCCTCACTTACCGTGCAGGCTATGATCCAGACACCCTTGCAATAAGGGAAAATCAGTGAAGCACTTACATTATGTTTATTTTAGTATTTATATATATATTTAAAAGCTTTATAAACTCTTCCCTTAGTCTTGTTAACCTTTCCCATGCTTTTAAAAACTCTTAAAATTTTCTTAACCATTTGCTAAGCTTGTGAAACTACACAATTTTAACAACACACTTATGCTGTATGGTTGTTTTAGTTTCTTTTTACATTGCTGGGACAAATACTCAACACTCAAAATGAAGGAAGGAAAGGTTTATTTAGCTCACAGTTCATGGAGGTTTAAGTCCACATTCGGTGGGCCCAAGGCTGAGTGGAACAGGCCAGAGAGCATCCAGTTCATGGCAGCGGGACAGCAACAGTATGGTGGCAGAGGCAGCCAACCAAACAGGGCAGCAGAAAGCAACAGCTCTAGTCTGTCTCTCTGTCTCTCTTTATATTACATTCAGGCTCTCTGCCTTAGGATATCTGCCATAGACCACACCCATAGTCCCAGCCCTACTCAGACCGGTAATCCCATCAATATTAAAACATGTAAACCCGGGGATCATGGATCCAGTCTCAATCTATAGAAGTCTCCGGTCAATGACTACATGAGGCTTTGGGGGGACACTAGCCATAAACCATAACAATGGTAATTCAAAATCCAGCAATATAGCCAAAAATGAATAAATAAGTAAAATAAATCCACAATAAATAATTTAGGTTAACAGTTTTTCAAAACTCATGAAACAGTGAGTCTGCAAGAGCCGGACTGTGGAACAGCAAAGGGCTACTGTAATTTTTATTTTCTATACAGAATCTCCTAAGAAAAATAACACTTCTTTAGATGGTGGCAAAAATGTACTTCGCCACCCTTGCCTTATCATTTTGTTGACTCTGTCTTGGCTCTGACCATGGCTTCCATGTAGAAGTCACCACCAGAGGTTTTTGTTTTTTAATTTACGTATTTGGAACAGGATCTCACTATGCAGCTCATGATCCTCCTGTGTCAGCCCCCTCCCCACCATGCCTGGACTCGGAGGCCTGCTCAGGGTGCCTGTGAGTGGGGCTGGCACTGCATGTGGCGCCTGGCATCAACACCTGGTCCCTGTGCTTGCCTAAGCAGTCGCTTAGTCAGCTGAGCTATCTTACTGGCCCCGGAGTTTTATTTTACTTTAAACCATAGCACTAGGGCAGCTCTGTTTACTGAAGACACAACTTGGAACTAGGGAATTCAAAATATACAATTATGATAGAACTGCACATTGTATCTTTGTGTTGGGAATAAAATAGTTAAGATGAAATTAGAGATTTTGCAGAATTTATATTTATAATCATTGTTTTCTTTTTAAGTATTGAAAAATTTTCTGAGTTTTGATATCTAAACTTCAGTGTGTAGCTTTTTTGGTTACTCTGTCTGTAGTCAGTTGTCTCAGAAAGCTATGTTGGTTTATACTGAATCCTACCAGTAGATTTGATGAAAGCAACAAATATCTGTACATTATCTCACACCATCCATTAGGAGTGCCTTAGCTCTGGTAATTTCCCCAGGAAGAAATGTAAAATTTCCCAGAGAGTCAAAGCACCATAAAAGCATATCACAATCCCTATAAGAAAGACTCAATATTCGATGCAAGTCATGTCTTATTCTTAACATAAGCCAGATAATTTTTATTAAAAAGACAAATGCTTCCCGCTCCAGTCTAGCTATAAATAATGCAAGAGCAAATATTTTATTAATTTTAGTTAATCCTGAATTGTTCCAATTAAAATTTCTAATTAATTTTCCTAATTACAGTCACTATTCATAAATCTGGGACTTCTGGTGGAAGTTAATGAAATCCTTGTTTACCATTAGAGCAATGTTATAAAACCTGATGTTGAAGTGCAAAATAATTTTCTGGAAACTACTGTCTAATCTATAGTGAGCTACTTTAATTCCTTGAAAAGTTTCATAATAAGTATCATTTAACATTGGGTATTGACTTCCTTTGGCTTGATATTTCAGTGTTAATAAAAAGTCAGTTTTTCTTTCTAGAGTTGAGTAGTGAAACATTTCATCAATTTAGTAAATTCATTTGAATAATAACCCATGCTGGTTGGCAGAGTGTATTTATTCAAAGAATAGCTCATTGTATATTTGCCTTTGGTACACAAAAATCAAATCAAATCAAATATTATTATAAAACACGAGAAAATAGCATGCATTGACCTGCAATAAATAATTTTGAAGGAGTAAAGGACAATGATAATAATATATTTTGGGGGAATATTGTCTGTACCTTTTTTTTGTCTTACTCTATGTACTCCTGGTAATGGTGCATTTTACAGCAATCCCTGGACACTCTTTTGATATATATAAAAGCAGAAAAACAAATCAAAAGTGTAATATACTCTAAAAGGATCCCTTTATCACTATCATAGTCCATAATTATTTTTTTTAGTCTATTTGAAGCTTCCTTTTTAGAAACTCTCCTAAGTTTTTCTTGTTTGCATTGATGTACCTGGGAAAATTACAGATATTACCTAAAACTTAGTCTTTACTCTTGGTCATATATTGTGTCCTCTCTACTTTCTGCCATACTTCCACAGCATAACCAAATGTTATTGTAATAATAAATTCAAATAATTTAAACAGCTTTTGGGTTAATTACCTTACAATCTAGCAAATTAGCACATGTATAATAAAAATTTTTCCTAAAAAAGTAGATTTGTTTTCTTTAGTAGCATTCTTTTTCACCCCCCCCCCCCGGAGTATTTGCAATTTGTAACCAACAATCTTGGAGAACTGAAAAGTAGACATAGCTCAGCTTCTCACTGTACTTGTTGTGTCAGCGGTTTCCTAAAATGTCCATTTTGAGGTCAGAGATGAACCTAGTCCATGCACATCTCATTTAGTAATGAAAATAATACCATTATTAAAGCATGTCATCCCGTAAGGAAGTGACTACATGAAAATATCTGCTTCTTTTGTGCTTTTCTATTATCCTTAGGATCAGTCATTGCTTATCATAGAAAATGTGAGTTTACAAAAATATTAAGTTAGCGCTTGCTGGACTGGCTATGAAAGGCTAACCTGCACGCAAGAGAAAGAAAGTAAGCAAGCGTGGAGGATAAGAGGACTAACATTTTTAGGTGTGGAGGTTTTTCATCTGTGAAATACAATAAAATGCTATCATGACACATATTTCTCTTTGTTTCTTATAAATCCTAGTAAATAAATGGTTCTGGGTTTTCATTATAAAATAAGTGGTTCATTATTATTAAACACTATGTTTAACCATAACCTTCTGAGAACTAGTCAAACTCAGATTTCAGTTCCAGCTCTAGTACTGTTTCCTGGAGTCCTAGTACTTGAGAATGTTAATAGTGTCCAAACATTTTAGATTTCTCACCTCGAACACAGACATTTCCCTTTCTACCTTGTTGTATTTGTTTACAAGTAAGTCAGAGAGCAAAGATGGGTTTACACATAGTTACACAATGAGTGTATGACTGAATATGTAGCAGTGCAAAGATGAAGTTTGAAAGAAAAATAGCTGTAATTATTTTAAAGCACAAGCTAATAATTACCTCCATAAATTGCATGGCCCAACTAATGAACACCTGATCATGGCATATGTGCTTTTCTTTTATTATCAGGCATTATATTGTTAAAAATTTCATGTTCATGGTGATATAGCGCAGCAGACTAAGTGCTTACTTAGTTAAGTGCAGGAGCCAAGGTTTGATCCCTGGCACCACATGCTACTCCAGCCCCATCCTCTAGTGCCCTAAGCCAGTGATGGAGTCTGGGTGTGGTTGCACATTCCTGTAAACGCAGCACTCAGGATGCAGAAATCAGGAGGATCAGTATATGTCAAAGCTGTGTACTGAGATCTTGTACCAAAAGAAAAAAAAAATATTTTGTTCACTGAATAATGTAAAAGAACTCTGGATATTATTATTATTATTATTATTATTATTATTATTATTATTATTATTATTTTTGGTGGTATCAGGGATCTAACTTATGAACTTGAATTTTCCAGGCATGTACTAAGCTACTCCACTGAGCTATCTCCCCAGCCCAGCTATTTCCCCAACCCCTTATTTTTAATATGGTAACTGTAGTTATATTTTAAAGGACAAGGAAAACAGCTAATACATATAACTGATATCTCTATCTATCTAGATAGATAGATAGGTAGATAGTTATAATTAAAATTTACCTAACATTTGTGAATCCTTTAAATAAGGAAATCTTCCAAATTTTTTTTCTTTTTTTTTTAAAAAAATGTAGTATAGGGTCTGTAGGGTGTAACTAGAGAGATTGGACTTGTAATGATCCTCCTGCTTTCACCTTCCCAAGGGCTGGGATTACAGTGGAGTCCCACCACACCCAGTCTCAACCATTCTTTTAAGGCACCCCGGGAGCAGGGCTGGCACAACATGCTGGGGATTGAGTCCTGGCCGCTGCCCTATGCCTAAGCAGTGGCTTTAGTCCACTGAGCTGTCTGGCCAGCCCTAAGCTGTTGCATAATGTGAAGGGATCTCACATGCTTCTGCAGCTATATGTCAGAATTATGTACAAAACAGAACACACTTGTTTATGAAAGATCGGATTATTTGGTGGTACAACTGACAGGAAAACTGGATTTCCTGAAGAAACGTGATTATGCTTGTTCCAATTTTGATGAATCTAGTGGTAAGATATTTCATTGAGTTGTCACTGGTTTTTTTCAATGCATTTGAAGCAATTATTGGTTATTTGAGGCAGAATACATATAAAGCTATTGTATTAGTTGCAAATTGCTTTATTTTGTTGTTCCTGTTATTATATTTATCCACTTCTCACCATCACTTAGCAATTAGCATTAGGAAGCTACTTATATTAACTGCCTTTGAAATTAATGCCTTCCTATGGAGTTCTCTGGAGACAATAGAATATTAATGGCCATTCTGATATAACCTGAGTCCCATTTTCCCTATGAAAATGGTACCCCCATAAAGTTAAACAAGAATGACATAAACAAATTGGTTATTTAATGTTGTGCATTAACATGTGACCTTATTATCTTTTATAAATAATTGTCATTTGAATAAATAAGTCAGCCTGTGATTGACTTATTGTCAGGGGAAAACTCCTGAAAGTACACACAGCTTGGCAAGATAAAATTAGAATTGGTATCATTTCTATGTCTGTACAGTGCAAATAATTCTCTGAAGAAGTAGCGTTTTTTGCTTCACCTCAGAAGTGTGTGTACTTCAGGCACTAGGATGCCAGTAGTTTCTCTTCAGTGGCCCTCGCCACACACCTTGGAGCCAGCGTATGCACAGTGAGGCTTCCGTAGGCAGAACAACTGTGGTGAGTGTTTGGCCACCTAGTGCTGAAGGCCATTTCCCGTCCCATGAAGGGTCGGTTTCCCACGGTTGTAAGTCATTCATTCTCATTAAGCTGCTAGCTACTGTACTACAGCAATATACAGGTCACTGGAGACATACGGTGATTTGTTGAATTCATTCCTGTATCTTCCTCTCTTTAAAGTAATCAGTTGTTCGAAGAATATAAAATAACTGAAACCTCAGGTATAAATAGCATCACTTTATTTTTGCTACAGTGAGCTTCCTGCTTACGTTTAGATTGCTTTAATATTAATCATTAATCACAATTTCATAGGTGCTTTACCCCTTTCCATTTAGTTAAATGAAGACTACAATGGGAAAAGATGATTCTTGTGGCCTGTTACAGGCTGCAAAAGCAAAATTGGCTTAGGTTGTGCTGGAGACGTATGCAATGAATTCCTCTTTTTTTATTTCTAAGGGAAATGAACACCAAATGTTTTCTCCAAACTGGAAGCAAACCATCTTCTGTAATTAAAGGTATAAGAGACTGTATAATGTGCTTATTTAGGTTTGTTCTATGAAGTGGAATGTGACTGCCTCCCAGGGGGACAGCACTGGGCATGAATGGGTCAGGGGTTGGGCCAGTGGGGAGGTGACTGCAGAAGGAAACATCCATGTATTTTCAAGAAGAAAGCATAAAACCTCACTACTTCTTACGGTATTCATTGTTAGGTTTTCCCATGTGCTGAATATATGTGTTCAAAAACAGAGGGAAATGCTTACAAAGAGAAACAGAGGAAAATGAGTTTTGTAAAAACTAAAAGCACCATTGGGGACTAGAAGTAACACTCCTTAAATTGTACATTTCCTATTTTATGTTTCGACAATAAGCAGAAGACATTGTGTCAAGATTACGAATAGACTGAAATGTCTTTTTTTTTTTTTCACGGAAATGCATATTTTGTGTGAAGATTTTTCTCTTCATTTCAAAGTACTTCATTAAAATCCCTTTGGCTTGAATTTCAAAATGTCTGCCAGAATTCTTGGAGAATTCTCTAAATCTTTGTGTCTGCATGAAGTATGGCGTATGTATGTGTATTTTGAAACAGGATTAATCATAGCCTTAGAGGAACAATGTTTAAAGCAAAAACATAATTCTGATTCTACTTGGTTCAGTCGACTTATATTCCTGTATACAACCCTTTGACTAAATTTCACCAGCCTACAAGTATTAAAATAAAAATGTTTTTGTCTTGATACTGAAATAATGATGGCTTTGAGATGTCTTGTTAACACTGAAGGAACTGTAGAACTCCAGCTCTGTCCTTGTCAATATTTTATATCTTTTTATCTTCGAAGTACTCACTCCCACATGTGTACTACAGCGTTGTTATTCAAAGCAGTTGACTGCAGCATGTGTCTCATCTTAGATTTTACTAGAAATATAGCCTCTCAAGCCCACGCAAGACTATTTTATTAAGCAAGATCCTCAGTCAGTTCCCATCAAGCCTCGTACTCTTTGTATCTCCTCCTCAGGGTTCTCCGGCATTTTATATTTTGGTAAAAATTATTCTGAGTCATCACTTGCATGGAATTGACTGTGCCCAGAACTGGGGTCATAGCTCTGTTCTTTTGAGATACTGTAATGCTCTTTATTCTAACTGTAAAATAATTTCACTCCCTTTCCCATTCATAAGATAAAATCAAGATGTAGTTTTAAACATCTTTTATAATGTTTTGGGGTTTAAAGTTTATAAAGTTTTAAGCATACCAAAAGAACTTTGTAATTCATCACCCAGCAGGCTCAGGTGTGGGCTCCAGGGCTCTCTGGGACCTCTACAGCTTCTGTCACCCCTTGCTGCAGGTGTTAGGCCTGTATTTCATGGTGCTCAGACTGTGTTCCTAGGAAGCTCAGCAACACAGGATATTTCTCATTTAGGGATAGGCTTTACCACTTGAGCCACCATGTTTTGTTCTTGGGCTTCCTTGTGTTATTCCGCTGTGGTGCACAAAACATTTCTCCAACACTCAGTGACTTAACACAACTTGTGTTCATTAGCTAAGAAGTTCCTGGGGTCAGAAGCCTTGAACAGGTTTAGCTGTGTTTCTGAGCAAATCCAATATTTCTGTGAAGCATAGGGTGAGGGACGGGATTCACGGTCAACTCAGGTCTGACTGGGCCTCAGAGAATCCACCTCTAAGCTTCAGTTCTTCTCCATGTGGGCTTGTTACACCTGCTTAGAGAGAGAGAGAGAGAGTGTGTGTGTGTGTGTGTGTGTGTGTGTGTGTGAGACAGAGAGTGCAAGAGAGACAGGGAAGCAGGCAGGCAGGTAGACAGTCAGCACAGCTGCTTTTGGTGAGCTCAGAACTGAGCCTACTGAATCCAGTTGTTGTACAACAGGACAGGGTAATGAAATGTGTGAGCACTGGGAGCCCAGCCACAGGTATTCGAGACCGTGCTCAAGCTCCCCATCACACCCTCCTTCCTCAGGATAGTAAGTGGTCCTTTCTTTAGGACATGTCCTTGTTTTATGTTCCCCCAAATGCAATTTTACCAAGTCTTATTTTTTTAATATTTAAAATTTTCTTTGTACCAGATTCTTCAGGGTATTGTCTTTTGCCACTCTAGAAGAGTTCTTCACAGAGACTTGAAACCTCAAAATCTGTTGATTGATGACAAAGGAACAATTAAACTGGCTGACTTTGGCCTTGCTAGGGCTTTTGGGATACCTATTAGAGTATATACGCACGAGGTAGTGACACTCTGGTATAGATCTCCAGAGGTGCTGCTGGGGTCTGCTCGTTACTCCACTCCAGTTGACATTTGGAGTATAGGTACTATATTTGCAGAATTGGCAACTACGAAACCACTTTTCCATGGGGATTCAGAAATTGATCAGCTCTTCAGGATTTTCAGAGCTTTGGGCACTCCTAACAATGAAATGTGGCCACAAGTAGAGTCTTTACAGGACTATAAGAATACATTTCCCAAGTGGAAGCCCGGAAGCCTTGCAACCCATGTCAAAAACTTGGATGAAAATGGCTTGGATTTACTCTCGAAAATGTTAGTGTATGATCCTGCTAAATGGATTTCTGGCAAAATGGCACTGATTCATCCGTATTTTGATGATTTGGATGGTCAGATTAAGAAGATGTAGCTTTCTGACAAATTGCACACATTATAATCTAGGATGATTAGTTGTATTTTTACTGTTGATTCTGTGTTTTTGTCTTTTACATTTTTCTTTGCTGTACAACAAACTGTACTTCACTTTCCATTTGAAAACTATAAGTTAAAAATATAAATATTGTTCTAGGGCACTGGGCGTGGCGGTGCACGCCTGTAATCCCAGCACTTGGGAGGCTGAGGCAGGAGGATTGGTGCGAGTTCGAGACCAGCCTGGGCTACAAAAGTGAGCTCAGGACCAGCCTCAACTGCATAGCGAGACCCTGTCTCAAAAAGACAAAAAAAAATATTGTTCTATATAAATTTAAATATAATTCTATATATGTTTGTAGAACTCACTGTGACAGTTACTTGTTACTATAATAAAACTATAAATGGAAAAAAATAAATAAAATTTTCTCTTAAAGAGTAAAAATAGCAGAAACAAAGACAGAAAAAGAATAACAGGCAAGAGTACGTATAGTACAGAATATCAAAATGAAAACAAAAATTTAACAATGGTTGTATTACAAATTTTCATCATCAAATCTGTTTAGATTAATAGATGTAAGATTGGTTAAATACTTAAATATTGACACTTTCAAAAAGCTTTAATTTTTTAACATTTCCAAATGCATTTCGTATTTAAGTCACTCTTCTAAATTACCAAATCTTATAATAAATAAGATTACATATATATTAATAGGTGAGCCTTGCTTAGAATTCTTCAACTGATCTTCAGAGTTGTAGAATAACATTCCCTGAATGCTTTTGGGCATTTCTTTTTGTTTATTTGTTTTTACCTTGTGTCCATATCTCTTGCAGAAAACTTTAATCACAACAAGTATGATCAGCAGAGCTTTTATCTTCACCAAGACACATACTAGAACTGGCCCGGTGCCATTTCCATGCATGCAAAGTCACCTAACATTTCTCCATCACACATGTTCTCCAGTTTGAGTCATACCGTCCTGTGCATAGATAAACACAAGAAAAGTCATTTGCATTGTGACAGGCTTCCTTTTTGTAAAATTCTGCATCTGGGCTGGTAATGATTATGTGGTTCTATATTAGAGATAATAGGTGGATTTTTGTTTAAGGTTTGTGAAACTAAAGTAAGATTTAGATGTGTTGCTCAGGTAAAAGGAGAGCCCACTTTAGTCATGAAGGAGAGTGGCTGAGTGCCCTACAGCACATTCAGGGCAGGGCCATGGAGTGGCTCCAGCAGCAGAAACTACTGATGCTCGAGGAGCTCATGTTAAAAACAAGATGTTTACTGGAAGGATCCAAAGGCAACATAGTGCACATGGTGTGCTCCCGTTCTCGTGACATTCTCAAATGGATTTTACTGCTTCAGAGCCTTAGAAATCAGATCGTTGGTTGTTGGGGAGGGAGATGTGTTTATCACTCAAAAGGAGGAACAGTTATTCATGACAATGAAGATATTCTATATCTTGGGAAGCAGTTACTCAACTCTATGCACATATGTGTGTCTGTTTGACAAAATGGTTACTTAAAAATTAATTTGGGATTTGATCTCACATAAATTATACATCAGCACAGGTGACTTTAAATATAAAGAATTGAACTCGTTAATTGACTACAGTATGAACAAAATACTGCTGCGTCATCTACCTGGTGTCATGTGCTGTAGGGACAGGGTAACAACTCACCGTTTGACCATGTGCTCAGCGTGAGTGGGGCTCTGAGTTCACTCCTCAGTGCTCTCCTCCCTCGAAAACTGTAGAATAAGTTCTGATATGAATTCTGGAGTTGACATGCTATTTCTTTAGGTAATAATTTTTAAAAGACAATAAAAAATTAAAAAATAGAAAATAGAAACAATATCCACTCAAAAACACGGGCATTTGAGATGAATACACACTTCTTAGATGAAGAAATACAAATGGTGAATAAATCTATGAAAAAAAAATAGTTCAGCATCATTGGTGATTCAAGACATGCAAATTAAAACCACACTGAGATTCTATCTCACCTCAGAAAGAATGGGTGTCATCAAGAAGTCAGCCAATAATAAATGCTGGGAGGCTGTGGAGAAAAGAAACCCTTCTCCAGTGTTGGTGGGAGTGTAGACTGCTGTAACCACTGTGGAAATCAGTGTGGAGATTCCTCAGAAAAACCAGGCTTGGAGGTGCCATTCAACCGGTGTATTGTACTACTAGGTATTTTCCCAGAGGAACTGAAAGCATCATACCACAGTGATACATAGGGAATAAAATTGAAATCCTGATGATTATCACTGTATATTTGAGAGATGCATTGAGAAGTTTGCTTCATATTGTTGTTTTATTCCTTACCCATGTGGTGTTACATTAGAGTTTTTGTCTCATTTTTTCGTTGGTTTTGTACTTTTCTGACCTGAATTTCTGTATAAGTGGAGGCCCACTAACAGTAATGACATATTCTTGCAATTTTCAAGTTTATACATATCCTTTGTCCTGTATAAAATTTCTTACCCAAGGGCCAGCCAGATAGCTCAGCAGACTAAAGCATTTTCTTTTAGGCAGCAGCAGGTACCAGGGTTCAATCCCCAGCATCCCCTGCCACCCCTGCTCAAGAGGCACACTGAGATGGGGGTTGAGACTGGGCGTGGTGGCTTGTCCTTGTAATCCCAGCACTTAGGCTGAAAACAGGATGATCACTAGGAGTCTGATCTGTGTAGTGAGAGAATGTAGATCTTGCAGTAAATACATAAAATAATAATAATAATAATAATAATAATAATAATAATAATAATAAATTTTTACCCAGTGTTATGAGGAGTCCTGCAGTGAGACTTTGTGTATTTAGATGGGAAAGATCTCCGGGATTCCACTAGTGGTATCCTCTTCTTGGCCTTAAGCCTCTGAGCCCCCGTGTCTACCCACATCTCACTGGGGACCTCGCACTCATCAGTTTCTGGATTTTTCCATCAGGGATTTTCCAAGTCTGAGGTTACCATTATCTTTCCTCCATGAGGCTCAGGAATTAGTAGGTGTTACCATAGTAGTTGACTGCCAAGCTAGACAAGAGTGTCTTCTCCCTGTCCCTTTGATTTTGCTAGAGCGGTTTCTTATGGTTTCATGCATTAGTCATGGGTTGAAACAGATCCTTCCATTTTTCTCATAT
This sequence comes from Myocastor coypus, assembly GCA_004027025.1. NCBI lineage: Eukaryota > Metazoa > Chordata > Mammalia > Rodentia > Myocastoridae > Myocastor > Myocastor coypus. Next base: position 14,399 of record PVJA010020183.1, on the reverse strand, counting down.
GCTGCTATTCTACAATTTCTTTGCTTCATAAAATTCAAATATGAAACCTTTTTAATCCGAGTGACTGGTTCTATACTTCATTGAAAATTTTCTTTCTTCTCCTATGTCTAAAACTGTCTTGGGGGTGAAGTTCAACATATGTTTTTCCTCTCTTATGCTGACTTTCAAGGTGATTCTTCGCTCTTGATGACAAAACTCGCTGTAGTTCTATTTGCCCCTTTTTCAGACTGATATAGATGTTTATGGAGGTTCGGCTGAGATGTCCTACTGTGTTTCCTGACTTCCAATTAGTTATAATTCCAACTTTACATAGAGTTAAAGATCTGAATAAGGACATCCTCCTAGACATCAGAGAAATGTAAGTAAAACATCCCAGAGCACATATCCATTCTTTTCATCTGTGAGAGGCTCCACTGCATTGATTACTAGGGTCAAGTATCTTTCTTTGAAAATAAGCAAGTATCTTAGATACTGGTACATGATAAAGGAAAAAAAAATAGAATGCAGTAAAAGGTGGTGTCTGAGAGTTGAGAGTAAGGTATATGATAGGCAGCCAGAGAGATGTTCACTGGATAAAAAGACATCCCAACGATATATCTAAGGAACAAATTTGCTCTTAATGCCTTCCAATCTCCTGTTCTGAAGGCATAAAAAGTGAATTACATTCAAATCTTATTAATAATCCAGTGTTCAGTAGCAATCTTCTATCTGTAAGAAGGCTCTTTTTCTAAGAGTATATTATCTCATTTTTTTTTTTTTTTTTTTTTTTTGTCTTTTTGAGACAGGGTCTCACTATGCAGTTCAGGCTGGCGTTGAGCTTACTTTTGTAGCCCAGGCTGGTCTCGAACTCACACCGATCCTCCTGCCTCAGCCTCCCGAGTGCTGGGATTACAGGCGTGAGCCACCACGCCCGGCTATTATCTCATTTTAAATACACTCTACAATATATAACTACGATGCTCTTCTAGTATGAATATTATGTCACGAGCTCTGATCTCATAGTCACTTACCTAGATGTTTGAGATGAAATTCGTTTGGCTTGACTGTTCATCATTGTGTACACTAAGCCACAGCAGCATTTTAATTGATGCCTGCTTGTGTAGTAACTTAATAGAGTTTGCAATGGCCACTGAGTGGAATATTCCCACTCCGGAATCCTTGTTTCTCTCATAAGCATTATTTTATTCATGTGCTTGGCATTGCCTCAGCAAGAGTGCAGATCTTAGAGGAAGATGTTGGATCTGCATCTTGGCTCTCCATCTGATTGCTGACTGGGTGCTGACAAAGTTTTAAAGTTGAGTTAGTGTAACAATAATCCTGACCACTCCTTGACTTGTCAACAAGTCTTTGTCTTTGGCCAGGGACTATGGGAAATACTGGGGCTACAGTGGAGACTAAAGGGTCACATTGTGGAAGTAATACTTGTCTGCCTCCCAGAGGAGATAAGAGATTTTTTTCCTTCAACACGTTACCATAATATTTCACAGTGTTGCATTTTTTTTCCCTGTGATTGATTCTGCGCCTAGTTGGTAGACTAGCTCTTGGATTTATGTTTTGTGGCAGTAACCTTTACATACAAACTAAATTTCCATCTGGCAAATTAGGAATACAAATGATGTGCTGGGATTCCATGTTTGGTTCTGTTCCTTGTTGGCCACTGAGCCTGCTGGGCTGTTAACCTCATTTGTGTTGACGCAGTGTTTCTGCGCTCTGCTGACACAGGATGGGCACACAGCAAAGCTTCCGTTGCTTACCTTGGTCCCTTGCTTGTTCCAAGCCAGGGGTATGTTGAACACAGTGCTCAGAAGGCAGGAGGAAGGCAGCACAGGCTTTCTGCTGACAAGCTGTGTGCTCTTGTCCTGAGCTTCTCTGACTACCAGATTCTTAGCAGGAAAGCATGCCACATACATCGAGGTGTCGCTGTGAATGCCATGTGCACCAAGGGGTCGCTGTGAGTGCCATGCAAATCATAGGGTCTCCATGAAGGTTAAGTGTGGGACTTGGGATCCAGTACCTTTCCAAAACTAATGAATTTCTAAGCTGTCCTCACTGTTGACAGGACCTCTTCAAATTTTCTTCCCTACTCCCTCATTAGAATTTCAGTATCATTATTATTAAATCTTTACCTTTAAGAAAGGGACTTGTTAGGCCGGGCATGGTGGCGCACACCTGTAATCCCAGCACTCGGGAGGCTAAGGCAGGAGAATCGGTATGAGTTCGAGATGAGCCTGGGCTGCAAAAGTGAGCTCAAGGCCAGCCAGAACTGCACAGTGAGACCCTGTCTCAAAAAGATTTGTGACATTTTTTTTTTTTTTAACCAGGGATCAGACTTCCTTCCACTGGCCAGGCAGGGACTTATGCCACTGAGTTATCTCCACAGTAAGAAAGGAGCATTTGTATCATTCAACTTACTATATGAATATCATAGATCTTCATTATATTTAACTTGATAGAGAGTTTCTTGAGCTCTTCCCAGATAGTGAGCACAAGAGAATATGTTGTATAGATGTTGCTGAGTAAATGTGGTTTGCTCTAGAAAGTTGGTGAAGGATGTGTTTGCGTTGCCCACCAGGGGAAATTCATCCTGAAGGAGCTGGGACTGTGGAGTTGTGAGCTGCAGCTTCCTGGCCACTGCATGAAGAAGCCGTTGTTATCAGGGGCTGTGACTTTTCTCTGTTCCCTCTGTCACAGTGGGTGTCTTCCTGCTTGCTATTAGCTCTCTGCTTTATCTACTTCATAAACCCTTGAGTGACTTGGTGATGGTAAATATGACCTCTTGCCTTTAACACTGATTCTGTTTATCTGATGTCATGCTTCTAGGTCCTACAGGAGCACATAACTTATTTGAAATGTTTACTCTTCATTTCTTGGAGAAATATCGCTGGGATATTGTCATGTAAAAGGCAAGCGACTGAGTGGGAGAGTGTGGATTTAACATTTTATAGGATTAGAGGAAAGTGTGTAAACAGGCAGTAGTTTATATTGATGACCCAGAAACAGTGGTTTTAAAATGTGTTTGCATTCAGTAAATAGATAAAGTTAATAAAACCAATAAAAGGGCCACCAAGATAGCTCCGCTGTCTAAAGCACCTGCTTAGGCAAGGTTAGGCAACTGCAGTGATATGGTTCAATCTCTGCCACTACTTGCAGCATCAGCCCCATGCCTAGGGCAGGCTGAGCTGGCCATAACAATACACACATACATACATACACACATACATACATATATACATATATACATACATAAATGTAAAATGTGTTTACATAAGTGGGTGTATGCAGAAATTTTGAGAGTCTGGCTCAGTGGACTAAAGCACCTGCTTAGGCAGACTCAGGGACCAATGTTTGATTCGTGGTATGCTGTGCCAGCCCCACCCGCTGGGGCATGGTGAGTGAGACTGGCTATGATAACTCAACTGTGATCCTGGTGCTTGGGAGGCTGAAAACAGGAGAATCACTATGAATCCAATCAAATACATTTAAAAAAAGATGACATGGAGTGCATTCATGACAATGAAAAATACTCAAAATGTCAAGAAAGTAGTTTTCGAGAGTGTGTAAAACTTACACAGTAATTCAACATGAAGCACTTCATTAAAATAACTCCACTGTAGTCAGATGGGCAACAAACCATAATGGCAGTAAATCTCGAAAGAATTTCATTCATTTTAATTTTTTTTTAAAGATGGTACAAACTAGTGTCAAAACAGAAAAAAAAAGTGATAGAGAATTTCACTTAACAAAGTAATATGAATTTCACAGTACTTGTAACACATAGTGTTGTCTTTGAACTAGTTTTTCATATCACCGGATATTAGTTTCTTTCTTACCTGATCTTAATCTGGTTTATTTGTGATAATACAATTTTCTTTCTTAGAGTTTCATTTCTGTTTTATTCCTCTTTTTCTTTATTTTTTGAGGCAGGAATTCAGGCTGGCCTTGAATTAATTTTGTAGCAAAGACTGGCCTTGAACTCACAGCAATCCTCTTGCCTCAGCCTCCAGAGTACTGGGGTTGAAGACGGGTACCACCACATCCAACTCATTCAAATTTCTTGAAAACTAAAATTCAGCAGTGTCTACAGTGCAGAAAAGATGTGTCTTTCCTCTCATTTAATATCAAAAAAGTGTGAGTTACCATCAATTCAGAAGTGACTCCTAAATTTTCTTTCTTTTTCTTTTTTTAAAAATGTGTTTAGTACAGGGTCTACAAGGTGCCACTACACAGCTCGGACTCATGATGATCCTCCTGCTTTTAGCCTCTGCAGTGCTGGGATTACAGGCATGTGCCACAACACCTGGATGCTGTGGCTGGCTCAGCCCACCCTGGTGATGGGTTGGCGGTGATCTAACCACAGTCCCTCTACTTGCCTAAGCTTGCCTAAGCAGGCGCTTTAGTCCGCTGAGCTATCTTGCAAGCCCTGTGTGTTATCTTTTAGTGAGGTGAATAAATCAAATTTGAGGCTTGCATGACATCAGTGTGTCTTTAACGTTGCTTCCTGTGAGACTCTGCAACTCAGCAGGAACCCAAGGTTTCATGGTTGTTATGGTTTGTGTCTAGTTGTCCCTTCAAAGCCTCATGCATGCAGAGGTTGAGACTTGGCTCATGATCCACTGGGATTATGTGTTTTAATGCTAATGGTATTATGGGTCTGAGTACTTCTGGGATTATGGGTGTGATCTGAGGCAGAGAGCCTGAATGTAACTTAAAGAGAGACAGAGAGACAGACTCTATCTCTTGTTCTCTGCTGCCCTGGTTGATTGGTTGCCTCTGTCGCCATTTTGTTGCTGTTTTGCTGCCATGAACTGGGTGCTCTCTGCCTGTTCCACTCAGCCTTGGAACCAGCTTGGCATGGACTGAAACCTCCAGTAACTGTGAGCTGAATAAACCTTTTCCTTCCTTCCTTTTGGATGTCAAGTATTTGTCCCAGCAATGAGAGAAGAGTAACTGAGACAATGGTTCGTATTTGTTTTCCATCTTATACCACAAGATGAGCCATTTTGTCCCAGATGAAAATAATATGATGTATTCTTAGTAAAGCTATTGGCCATGTTTTTCACTGCAGATTACAGAGAGCTATTTCTCTTATAATCCAGAGTGGAAAGTGTAGAAACACTTTAACTGTTGAAGTCCATTATAATTTATTTCTGTGTAAAGGGTTTCACTACATTATATGTTTTCAAACTTCTAAGTTCCCTATAATTGTGGACTGAGCCACAGGCTGCCTGATTTCCCAGATCCTATTCCCTCCCAGGACAGGCTGGCCTATTGTGGTCCCTGTCCATGGTTCCCTGGGGTGCCATCCACAGCCTGGGCTGGGCTGGAGATGCAGGTGCTGGCCCTGGTGCTGAAATGCTCAGACTAGGGTGCTGTGTGCAGTAAGCTGCATTTTGAAAAGTCCATCTGACATTCATAGCTTCAGGTAAATACCTGATGCTAGGTACGCATCTGCTCATGTAACATTTTATTTATGGTTCATCTTCATGCTGTAATGCTTTCTTTTTTTTTTTTCAAAGTAAATTTCTGACTGTTTTTGCTAACCAAGTTATATCACTGTGTGGAGTTCATTTGCATATGACTTTTCATGGATTTTTTTTTTAAATCTCTGAAATACATTTTTGTTTGCTCAGGTGTTAAAAATATCAAAAAGGGAAATAAAGTCAGCTGTTACCCTGAAAAGGCTCTGATGTTCTAATGTGAGACCTTTACCTTGGTGTGGTGTAGAGTATGGATGTGTTAGCAGCTAATCTTATGTACTTTTATTGCACTTATAGAATTTTTTTTTGTCTTTTTGAGACAGGGTCTTGCTATGCAGTTGAGGCTGGCCTTGACCTCACTTTTGTAGCCCAGGCTGGTCTTGAACTCACACCAATCCTCCTGCCTCAGCCTCCCATGTGCTGGGAATACAGGCATGAGCCAGCATTTAAAGATGCTTTAAACCTCTCCGTGTGCTCATTTCAAAGAACAAAAACAAAAAAATGTGTGTGTGAATATGTGTGTGTGTGTGTACGTGTGTGTGTGTGTGTGTGTGTGTATTGCATTATTAGATAACATGGTATGATGTATTTGTTCATCAAATTTCTAGCTGTTAAATTCTTTTGAGTGTGAGACATTTGTTTTCTCATATTCTTCTAGAAAAATGCACATGTTTTCCCTAAGCTGGTTAATGTCTTTCTTTTGATATGTGAAGTTGAATTGTTAATCAGAAAATGTAACCATCTCTTAGAGAGTGAAGTTTAAATGAAAGCAGAGTGTGTATAAAGCTGACAAAGTTTGTGGTATTATCTAAATATGAGCTTCCTGCGGTGGAAGAATTGTACATTGATGAACAATATTCAGACAAAAGCTGCTAAAAGAATGATTATTAATCTACTATTTCTAGAATATGATAGAATGAAATATATAAAAGCATTGATTTTATCTGTCTATTCATTTCTATTTATTCAATTTTATCATTTATTAAAGGCCATATTTTAATCATTACATATATAACTATAACCCTATTTCAGATTAAGGGAAATGTAAAACATGGCCAAAATGAAGGTAAAATTTGCAACTTTATTTTTGATGTCTCATATTTGGTTAATTGTATAGGCTACATGTTGGGTTGAAGAATAGTTCATGTGGTTCCATTAAAGCTGTAGGTTAGGAGTGTCCCTGGGGGTGTGGAGTCAGATTTCTAGTTCAGAAGAACTCCAAGGGGCAGATCCATACGGCACAACTCCATGTGAAGTTGTTTATTTATTCATTCATTTCCCAGTCTTCTGATATAGACAAACAGATAGACAGACAGACAGGCAGGCAGGCAGGCAGGCACAATGTAGATAATAGATTATCAAGATCTATTTCCTACTCTCTCCTAATGTATGGGCTCAGCTGAGTAATGTAAGTCACTCTAGGTGTTTGCAAAAGGAAGGGATGATTCAGAGAATATGTTACGTTTATGAACCCTGGAGTAGAGGGGGAGGGGCCAAGCTTGATGATGTCATTTAGATCTGGGCTCACAGCTGAGCTTTAAAGAGTTGGCGGTGTCTGACTGAAACCCAGAAGAGGCACTGTAGTAGAGAGTACACTGTGATTATGTTTAATTGCAATGCTGAGTGTTGTATTGAAGAAAATATGGAGACTACTACAAAATCTACTCTATTATATCTACTGAATACTTGCTGTTGCTATTCCTCTTCCACCTTTTTGGTGGAAAAGAAGCTGCCCTGGGATGACCCAGGTTAAAACAGCAGCCAGAGGTAATTCCAGGCTTTGAGCACCTGTGACACAGGAGAGACAAGAGCGGTAAGAAGGAATTCGGGTAGCACGTAGGCATCCATCTCAAGCTAGTCACAGAAGATTTCTCAGAGCAGGGGGGCTCATTGGCTCCCTCTTTAATAATGACCAAGAAGTTGGCTATAGGTTCCCATCTCTCAGGACTGCTACTGATATACACCACACTGCACGATATGCAGTGAAGAAAGATAGACGTGACGTAAGCCGTCTGCACTACTGTGTGCCACTGCAGCAGTAGTCAGTGTGCGGCATGGACCATTTCTCTAAACAGAAAAATGGGCAACATCTGCGGGAAAAAGAACACACAGCTGCCCAGCTGCTGGGCACATGCACAGAGCTTCCTTGTGCTGGCCAGTTGAGGCTTCTTTTACACTCGCAGGGAGTGTTGAGAGTCCTCTGAAAGACTGTCAAGGAGAGAAACGGGAAGGAAGAAAGAGAAGCAAAGAGGTGGAGAGGTGGAGAGGTGGACTGGGATAGAGAGAGCAAGGAGGTGGAGAGGGAGGGAGGGCGGAGAAAGAGAGGAAATTCTTTTGAATTGAGCCAATTTTATCATTATTTCTCCATCAAGTGCAAAGAAAGAAAGAGAAAGAAAGGAAGAAAGAAAGAAAGAGAAAAATAACATAGTTGCTCAACTACAAGGTTTAGTCTCCTCAGCTGGGGATGTGGGAATGTAGCTCAGTAGCACAGCACTTGCATGGCAAGTTCAAGGTCTTGAATTGTGTTCCCAGTACCAAAGGAAAAAAATAAATAAATAAAACCCAAACAAAGGATTTGTCCTCTTCTAAAATATAATTACTACCTACACATCTTGCAAGTGATTCAGCTTTCCACGGAATTTCTTCTTTAAAAAGAGTTTGAATGGGCCTGGCGGGATGGCTCAGTGGTCTAAAGCGCCTGCTTGGGAAAGCTTGGGAGGCTTCAGGGACCGCGGTTCGATCCCCGGCGCCACATGCTGTGCCAGCCCTGCCCTCTGGGGGGCGGGCTGAGCAGGCCATAAAAATGAGTGAATAAACAAAGGTTCTGAAACAAGAATAAAAAAAATAAATAAATAAATAAATAAAAATAATAATAAAATAAAAAGAGTTTGAATTTATATGAATATAAGTTTCTTGATTTTGGCAAAAAAAAAAAAATGTGCTTGCTCCATCTGAAACCGCTACATCCTAAGTGTAAGAGCAGATGCAAGAAGGTAAGAGAGCACTCTGCAGGCATGGCTAGCTCCTCAAAATTTTGTCTTAATTGAAATCCAGCTTTCTTCCGTGGCATTCATTTATTTGTGGTCCTTGGAGGGATTCTTGTTCACTGCCTCATGGCTGACATGGTTCACATTCAGGAAGTGGACATATGTAACTTTGATTCTTAATGCCCGAAGTCAGAAGCCAATACTAGGTTAAAAGTAAGTGTTTTCTGAAGCTTCTGCCAGAGTCTGTCCATTCCCTGTTTCCTGGGCACTAGTTCTTTCTCTTTGTGAATGCGGGAATGTTTCTGCATGCTCTGAGCACTCGGTAACATCCTAGTCTCTGTTCTGCACCTCAGCCTCCCGTCACGCTGAGGCTGGCCTCTGCCCGATGTTCATCCACCAGGAACCTCCCAGGTTCCCCAGCCACTCCTTGTTTACTGCCTTCTCTTTCAACCCATTCCTACTATGCCTATTTCAGAAAATACTTATCAAAGCTGATCAGAAGTTTCTGTATTTAGTTGACCAGTTCTCTGACCACCCAGATGCAAGTACCAGTAGCCCATGAATAATTTTGCATCCTGTGTCGTTTTTCTGCTCACGTTCTGTACCGCTCTCATGCCATGTCTGCTAGCTTTTTCAGCTATGTCCCTAACCAGTGCCCTGCAGGATTCCATTTTTCTTCAACTTTATGCACTGCATTTTCTCAGACTTCCTGTCCACAGGTTACTACCCAGTGGCATGGACTTAATCCTAGATTAGCCCTATGTTGCATTAAACTCTTTCTTCTTTCAAAAAACACACTTTCTCTCTTGTAATCCATTTTCCCACTTTGTCGTACTTTCTTTCATTTTATCCCTCACATGTTCCCCGAAAAAACTTGAAGGAAATGCACATCATTGCAATACAGACTTGAGATTGGTAGCACTTATTTTAAATGGCAACATAAGAATGACTTCACATTTTGTTTAAAACTTGCCTTTGGGAGTAGGAAAGAATCCGCCCAGTACATACGCAGCTGAAAGGAAAATGGCAAATTAAGAGGAGAGAGCTGCACCAGATTCACGTGGAGGCGCGGAAACCAGTAGCTCATCACCTGCACCGCTTCATGTTGACCACCAGCTCTGCCACGGGCCTGTCCGTTCTGGAGGACCTGAGGTCTGTTCTGCCGGGATTCTAGCAAGGACATCATTAGATACGCATGGTACGACCTACTGCCCCTCACAGAAAGACTCCAAGTGTCTTGACCAAACACCTAGAGCAAAGCTGGCTCACATTTTTACTGCTGCCAAGTGGCAACCTGATAGTTTCTGGCTCCAGAATACGATGTATTTGAACGGCAGCACCTTTACAAACTCAGCTCTTCCTGTGAAATGGTTATTGGGTCAGTAGTTGAAGTCTGCTCTCTTACTGGCGAAAGAGCCTGATAGCAAATATATTGAGATAAGCAGTAATGGGAAATGTGCATTTTATGGAAGGTTTACAATGAGCTTATATATTTTTACTAATTATAAGAACATCACTTAAGTATTCTGATATTTCTGAGAAATGATCTAAACTGCTGAGATTAAACTGAGGGATAGTAATATAAAAGTGGTGATTTACCTAATTAACTCAGCAAGTGAGTTTTCTTACTCCAGCATGGGGTAGGTAATTGTGCGCAAAATACACAGACCCTGCTAAGCACATTGGCGTTAATTTGATTCCTGGTTATTATCATAGAGAGTAGGAATATAATTCCAAATGACCTAATATTAGGATTATGTTTCTGGGTCACTCTTTGGCTATTACCACAACAAATCTTTGGCAGGTGTTTGCTTTCTTAAGTGCCCCTACTGTGATATTCATCATCTATTTTGGGTAGTCTACGTTTTTATAACATAAATAGAAGTTTTCTACTAGTTACATAAAATAAATATTCCTAAAGTCAATTAAAACTTTTAGGATGTGCATAATTTGTCTTGATTATCTATACTAAATACACATATATTACTGTATTTTTTTCTACACTCAGAACATTGTCATTTTAGAATGTATTTCAATTTTGACTAGAAGCTTTAGGAGGTATTAAGTAAATATTTCTTGAGATGCTGAATTCAACTAAAGTGGGATATTTGAATTCAAATCATTCTTTTCCCTACCTTATAGCTGTGTATATTAAAATTATAAGGCAGGATAGTTTGTTTACATTTCAAGAAGTCTCAGACTTATGTTAGTGATAATTTAGGTATCTTACATGTGTGAGTGTATTTATGCCACTTCATAATTTATTATAGCAGCAATGGAAAAGTAACACACTGACCAATAATTTGCCACATTAGCAGTGATAAATACCATTAGTGGAACATTATAACTTTATTTGATAATATTGACTAAGTGCAGTATTCATTATTTTCTAAAACTAAACGCAGCACATTCAGAAGACTCCTTTGGTATTCCAGAAGCTAGAAACTTATCTAGAGATAGATATTTTTATTAATGACTAAAGAAATGTGATCATCTTTTTTTTTTTTTTTTTCATTAAAGGTTACCCCACTTACGCACAACAATTTAAAAATTAAATCTTAAGAGTTTTGAAATAGGAAAAGGATGGGCTTTTAAAGTTATTTTGGCGGCTTTTTGAGAAAAATGTATTTGAAACAGATGTTCACAATTTCTATTTCAAACGCTTCAAATATTAAAGAGGTAGAAATAACGTTGTATGAAAACAAGCGTCAGCGACATGCACACAATAAACATACCAACCCCAAGGCTGTAGTGTTCACAATGAAGACATTTTTCATGTGGTGACATCTACCCTTGTTAACAATGATGTGTTTCACTTGGCTAAGTTTTTTCTTCACAGATCTCTGTTTCATATTTATAACCACCTGTAGTGTTTATGACAAAGTGAAGTAATAATTAAAATATTCCCTTGGAACTATTGAACATATGGCATGTTGAATCCTCTGTTGATTTTTCTGTGACACTGGTTCTATTTTTTATGTGTTTTCTCAACATGACTATTTTAAGCTTTGCTGAAGCTTCAGTGGAGAGGCAGCCACATAGACTAAAAAGGAGAATCTGCTTTTCTTTTTTGTAGGGAAATGGGCTGTGTGCTGTTTCATCCGGGTCTTGCTGGAAGTTGAAATCAGCACCTGACACCTTCATGTGTTAGAGTAGGGAGGGTGAGGTGTGGGTCTCTGTTGCATGTGATCACAACTAAGGGAGGTGCAGCCTTGTCTCAGTTTATTGCAGTGTGGCAGATTTATTTTTAACAATAACCTCAAATCTGTAGGCTGAATTTCCTGCCTAAGATCAAGATTTTTTTTTAAATTTCAAATGCAAATAATTTATATTTTAGGATGGGAGAGTTATCTTTGAAACTTTGTAATGTGTAAATTAAAAGCATCAACCCAGAAACAGATTGAGAAAGTGTAACATATTTCAAAGAAACAGCCATTAGAAATCTAGCAAATTTCTTTTGGTGCATTCTAAGCAGTTATCATCCGTAAATCATTCACATCCCTTCAATACTAAAAATTCTTATGAGATATCATTAGACTGTTACAACTTATAATGGAAAAATCAATTCAGTATGAAAATTAAATTTTACTGATAGCCTCTAGGCAAAATGCAGTGTTAAAGTGCATTTTAGCTTCCCATGTGGCTTTATAGGCAGAGGAAGAAATGGAATCAGGGTTAGCTGTCAGAGCAAAATAGTTTTCTAGAAGCTATCAGGCATGCCTGCAAACCAAACTTGTTCCCGACGCATTTGTTCCTTGATTACTTAACATGGTGAACATAAGTATCCTAATCTGATCATTTGAAAGGTCAGAAGTGTGTTCTTCTTAAAAAAAGTAATTCCCTAGTCAAAGTCAATGAAGACATTCTCTGTCTTCCCAGGAAGGGTGGCGAACAAAAGGAAAATAGATTTATCTCCTGAGTCATTTTTGCAATGGCATCCGAGTCCCTAGAGAGAGAAAAGCAATAGAAAATAGACGTGGGGAGGGGAACAGGAACAGAAAAGAAGGACAAAAGGTTGTTGAGAGAGAGAGAGAGAGAGAGAGAGAGAGAGAGAGAGAGAGAGAAATTTTCAGTCTGCCGTCTTTCCTGTGAAGATGTGACATACAGACCACACACTTGATGTGGCGCGTCTTTGCAAGAAGCAGTTGCTTTCTTTTGGTGGCAGACAGATACAGCACGATGGATTTACAATCAGGAACTGGGCTCATCATATCGATGCACATCATTATAAAATCACGCTTCATAAGAGTTATTTGAAAGAGTATGGTATTAGCTTAATTACCAAGGACTTTGCATATGATAATTTTTAAGATATAAATAAAAATATTGGTGTCTAATAGTTGTTTTTCTACTATAAACCTTCACGAAAAAGTCACTTGATAATCACAAAATGCAACAGTATAAACAGCAGGTAATTTGCCTGAAAGAAAGAATAGTTAGTGTTTCTTTGAGTGTTTTATCTTGTTTTGTGGTAAATATTTTCTCCAACTTTCAGCCAGAATAGGTTTAATTAATGCTCTAAGGTAGTTTCTGGCAAGCTTCTAATTCTTGAAAAGGATGACTGTTAGTATTTCAAAAGACTTATTATGTTTGTGGTTGTTTACAATGTCAAATAATATTTTCAGAAATCATTTTCTATTTTAAAGTGAAGATGGCCAGTGGTTACAGTCATGGTAAAAGTTATTTTTCATGTTGCCCAGTCTTGTCATAACATTAAATGTATTTTTCCTATTTTAAAAATAGGCGTTTTATCTTTATTGATGATTTTCATGCTATATTCATTTTCTAGTCCACACTACATTTTTTCTAAAGTCACTTACTTTATGATTTATCCAGCCCAACATCGAAAAAGTCATTTTAAACTCACTTTGTAGACAACTTAAATTAGGAAGCGAATCATTTAAATGTGAGTGAGGACCCAGAGAATAATGACTCTGTACCAAATATATTAAAAATAGTAAATAAATAAAATAAATTTGAGGGAAGTGATGTATACACATAAACCATGCATAATTTATCTAATCAGTGTGAATTTTATTTAAATTAATACAGAAGACATGTTTTTGATGTGTTTGTGTTATTTTTAATAGCTGTGTTTTGTTGCATGAATAGAGCACAGCGCTTCAGTCTTATAATCTGGGAGCTTGCTTCTCTAGCCATATAATATTTACACACCATATTTCTCAGCCTGATATAACTGTATTTTTTTTCAAAGACATAGACAATACCCTCCACAAGTGTCCTGCTGTCCTCGTATTTAACTCTAGTGGTCTGCTGAATCGAAGCAAGTAAGTTTGGCATAGAGTCAATGTTGGTTGTATCATTCAAGGACCAATCATCTTTCTAGACTGAAGATGACGGAACAAGCAACACCTGGCCTCTTCTGGCCCCGGCAGATGTTTTTGTCACCCAGGACTTTCAGATTTCAAGAGCTGCACTTCTCAATATCGGCACTGAGAGCTATGAGCGTAGAGGTTTCATCTTGTAACTGTGCCCACACAGTGCCTTGATTGTCTTCTGCATGTGACTGTGGACGTCACGGACAGTGGCCCTTCCCCTCCCATCCTCCCACCATCTACTAACTAGCAGTGCAGAGTTCTGCATTGCCATGACTGAATTTCCTTCAGAGCGTCCTTCTGGGTTCTCTCCCAGAGACTGTGGATGTCTAAGAATGTGAAGTGCAATTCTTGGAAGGTAGACGACAGTTCAGTTGCAGAGAATTGTTTTCCTTCTTCTTGTAGATGCAACAAAATTTTGGAGGCCTTTCTGCTCAGACAGACTCAACACTCATTTCATTTTTCCATCTTGCTATGAAAACTTCCTATATTACATTGCTTAAGCCATCCGAGAAGCTTAATGAACATCCACTCACAAATTTATTGGAATCATAAGTTGTTCAGCTTTCCCACATCTCAGAATCATCCCTTTATTTTTT
>PVJA010020182.1:13593-37429 GCA_004027025.1 Myocastor coypus | reverse complement strand
AGAGACAGACTGGAGCTCTAGCTGTTGCTGTTGCTCTGCTGCCATGTTGGTTGGCTACCTCTGCCGCCATTTTGTTGCTGTTGCGCCGCCATGAACTGGATGCTCTCTGCTCTGTTCCACTCAGCCTTGGGCCAGCCGAATATGGACTGAAACCTCTACGAACTGTGAGCTAAATAATCCTTTCCTTCCTTCATTTTGAGGGTTGGGTATTTGTCCCAGCAACGAGCAAAGAGTAACTAATACAGATCCCTTACCACAACCTGTGAAATAATACAGAATATTTATTGATATGGCTGGTACTGCTGATTGTCTTCTTGTTGGGAGCTGAGGAAGCTAGGAAATTGATCAAATGTGTGTAGGTGGGACTAGGCCTCAGTGCCGAAAGCAAACGAGATAAACATCTTGTCCAATTAAGATCAGCTATTAGTCACTAGGCAACCCTGTGTTACTAACTTTGCAAAAGTATAAAGGACTGCTTTGTTGTGCAGTTATATTAGTCTTGCCCACCAGGCAGACCAGCGACCACCTAGCCCAGCTTTTGTTTTCTTGTCTATCTTTCTCATTCCTGCCACCACTGCTCCCCAGAGATTGAAGCCAGACGATGGATCCGTATATCTTCTGGCTCAGTAAAGCTAAGCAACACTAAGCAGAAAACAAATTTGTTGTTTATCCATTATAGAAAAATATAATGACATGGAGATGCTAACTATTCTGATTTGAACTTTATACAAATGGCACACATGTATCAAATTGTAATATACTCATAAATGTATAAAATCAAATAATAATAATAATAATAATAATAATAATAATAATAATAATAATAACCATTAGCACAAAACAGAATGTAGCCACAAATCATTTTCCTAAATTCTTGTAAGGCAGAAATCTAGCAATCCTAGTGACACATTTACTACAAGCAAGGTCTATGCATTGCAATATGGAAACCCAGATTTTGCTGGTTGAAATTTTAAAATTGTGTTTTTTTTTTTGTAGTACTTTTAAGCTTTTGCTGAGAGTTTAATCAAGGTTTCTTTGCTGTCTGCTTGATGGTTAGGATGTGACAAATGAAATTCAAAGTTGTTTTGATTGGATTAATGAGTGTTTTTCCTATTTCCTTTGAGATGTTTTGTTTCAGTAACAATAACATAAACCTCAGTTATTACCCTTAGAGCGACATTTGCACTCTAGGACTGTAAAGTATGTTATGATAATTATAGATTGTTAGTGTATAGTTCAGTCTTTAAACAAAATTTCACCTTATTCACAAAACCTTATTTTAGATGAAATACCAAGTAAGTCTCCTTTCTCCTCACCAAACACACAGAAAACATGCAATAACTCTTGTCCAGGTAAATTAGAGGATAAGATAGTATCTAAGGTAGAACAATTAAGCAATTAGTCTCCTTTAGCTTGATATTTAAGAACAATAAATTATCTAATCATTTAGTAAAGTAAATGGCTAAGTAAAGTAATAGGTTCTAAGAATGAATAAACATATTTTGTATTTATACAAAGTGAATAGATACTAGCTTTAAATATTCATATAAAAACTGGACATTTATAGAGTATACAACCTAGGATTCAAAGATGAATTTGACAGGATTTATTTGTTATATACAGTCAGTATTTATAACGAAAATTTTATTATGAGGGAGATGTCTAAAGTAGATAGCCACTGCAAAATATTTACTCCCATAGTACTTCCAATGGTGGTTTTAAAAGTAGTGTGAGTAGCATAATATGAAATTATAAAAACACCCTTAAATAGTTACAGATATAAATCACTATAATAATTTCATTAGTAGTGCTAAGAAAGTAATGCTAATTTTCCTGGTGATGGGTTTTGAAACATGGGACTTTTGTATATTACAAAGATGATTAGAAGACAGTGAAAATGTATGACCCAAAGTTTATTTCTGTATCCTTGGCTAAAGTATGAGTTGCTCTTATCAATGGCAGTAAGACTTTTTGACCAGTTATAGAGCTTTTAGGAGAATTTATAGAAGAAGGAATCTGTTTGGAAGCCAAAATGTTCTGAAGTCTAAGGTGGCTGCTTAGAGGACTAAATCACTGTTAAGGTTTAAGTCTAGCTGTTTCCCCAAAGCCTCATGCAGTTATTGAGGAGTAGTTTCACAGTTTAATTCATTATCCAAGGCTGGGATTATGAGTCTGAGTACTGTTAGAATTTGGCTGTATTACACCCAGCCTTGGGAGGATAGCCTGAATATAATGGAGGGTGGACAGGGAGACAGACTTGCTCTCATAGCCACTGTTGCTGCTAATTCTCCATTTTTTCCTCTGGTCTTTGCTGCCACCATGAAAAATTGCTCTCTGCCATGTACTACACTGCCCTGGAGCCAGCTGAGTGTGGACTGAAACCTCCACTAACTGCAACCTAAAGAAATTTTTCCTTCCTTTATTTTGGGTGTCTGGTATTTGTCCCAGCAACAAGAGAAGAGTAAGTGAGACACTTGTATTACTTGTGTGTACTAGAATTCTCATGGTTTTATTATATGATTTGTATATTAATGGTAGATTTGTTCATACACTCACATATGCTCAAAACGTTTGACTTTTTTTCAAATATAATATACATTCTCTTTCTAAGTCTGATTTTATAATAAGCTCTTCTTACATATCTCTTACTCGGAGGCACTAGGATTTTTACCAAACAGCAATAACTTAATGCAAAGAAAACTTTTTCCTTGTTCCTTCCAAACCCAGCCTCCACCCTGACAAAAACCTGGTTTACTCTAAGAAACACCGAGAAAAAAAAATGTTAGGCTTACTTAAACCAATGGGAAAACCAAGCTACACTTGTATTTGGATTGCATTGCTAACGTTGACTTTGATATAGCTTGTGAATTTAAAAAAGTACCCTAAGGTTTTTATTACACAAATACTCTTCTAAGATTTTCTTAAATCTCAAGTTCCACTACTGTTTAGATAGGGTGATGTGACCCTGTGAAACACTGGCTGGCGGTAATATATGGATTTTTATGTGTATAATAAAACCTGTACTACAAGATTGATGGAATTTTTCATTTCAAAGAAAGGCAATTTGCTGTTGGATGGAGGCAAAGGGACATTCAGTGAGCAGTATATAGTTAATGGAATAAAACACCGTGAGATTTTGATAGTTCACTTAGATGTTGATCACTTTTTAACCTGTTAATGGAGGGATATTTTGATCTCAAACATTTTTTCCTGTCTAAACGAAAAAGCTGTGAATATACTAAATCTAGGATAATATGGACAAGTAAGCATTTTTATTCTATTTTAGTATTCCTAGTCATGTACACTGTAGTCTGGCTTTTCTTCTCTTAACCACATGTGTTAATTCTAACAGCATCACACTTCAGAGTATAATGTCCCATTTCAATCGCTGTGATGCTAACTTTACCTATGAAAGATTCCTCAGGGAGTGGTCTTTTCAACAGGGGAGATTTTTTAAACTGATCTATCAGAATTTTTTTGATCAGGAGATTTGTCTAGAAGCAGAGTTTTGCATCTTGTTTGATTTACACACTAAGTTGTGTGAATTTTAGTAGTTGTTTAATTTACTTTAACTTTTTGGGGAGGTTCTTATTATTTTATTTATCTTTTATTAATTGTAATGAAAAGAAATAGCAATGAGACAGTTTCACAAAAGATTAGTAGGATAGTTACAATAATTAATTAATACATTGCATATCGCTGTCTTCATAGTATTTGTTCAGAGTATGAGATGCAGACTTAATATTGTGTATAAACACTATTAGTACAAGTCTTTATCCTCATTGAACTAATAGAAAGTAGCTGTATACATAGTCCAATAGTTCATAGTAGTAGTGGATTATCAGCAAAACTGGCAGTGTTGGAAGCTGTTGACTTAAGCCTTTTACAGCTCAGTATTAATATGCCTTTACTTTTTATAACTCATGGTTGGACTTTTCTGCTGGATAGTTAAGACTAGGGTAACACAAGACCTATGTGACAAAAAATGTAACTTTTGTATTTGACAAGGTCAGTCAAATCTCCTCAGGATTTACCCTGAAACCATGTACAGCTGCTTGTAGAACTGTCGTCAGTATCAGCCATCTGAATGAGTCATGGCCACTGCTTGACCAATTTTCACTTTGTGAAAGCCTGAGAGAATGTTTTCTCTCTAGGTGACTTCCTTTATGCACACTATGCATCATCAATCCCTTTCCTCTGTAGCCCCATAATCTTCTTGATCAGAAAATTGGGGACACCACTGAGTGATAGGATGTTACAGTACCATTCTCTTATGTCCTGAATTCTTGCTTACCTTAAAGGGTTAGGGCCAGAATATTTGTTCTATGTGGATTTTCCCTCAGCTCATTTTTTTCTCATCATTGGAGAAAGATTCTTGGTGATGTCAGTAAAATGCAAAATCTCTAGGAGTGTTCTAAGGCCTCACAGGTAGTGTACCTCACCTTTTATTTATGTTATGATATTATTTTTAAAAAACTTTTAAAATTTATGTTATGGTCAGTTCAACCTGCCCTTGGGGTGGGGTTGGTGCAGCATGTGGTGCTGGCAATTGAACCATGGTTCCTGATGTTGCCTAAGCTTGCCTAAGCAGGCACTTTAGACCACTGAGGTATCTCACTGGCTCTATATTATGATATTATTAAAACTTGTTCTAGAGAAAAATGCTTTCCTGATTGCACAACACTTTTGCCATTACCAGCTAGTGTGAGCTTTCATGTCTTACAGTCCTGATTTTTTTGATAGATGAGAAGGGATCTCTGTAGCAGAATTTATTGACAAATTTAATTTCTACCACATAAATAGTATAATGCATAAGTATTTTATCAAATATAACCACACAGAAAAAGTGACTCAAAGGGAATCACAAGGTAAGGCAAGACAATTCATGTTCCTGTGGCACTTTAGAAATATTGAATGCCTGCCATGTTTTCTGTGGACTATGAATAAATAAAATTTCAGAACTATCACTTTCAGCCCTCTGAATTTGGCAATAATCTTTATAAATGCAATAGAGCAATAAAATGAGATTTTAAAATGTCCCAAATTCATTATATATGTAACTTTTGTATTTCAGTGTAAAATGTTGAGGTTGCTTACTTCCTAGATCTATCTCTTCCTCATTCTTCCAAAACTTATCATTTAATTTCATGGTTCTTTTCAGCTTCATGCCCTTCTCTATTAAGTTAGAAACATTTTTGTGCTATTGAGATTGCATCCAGGGCTTTCACGCAGTGCTACATTCCCAACTTTTTGTTAATTTAAAATAAATGCTTGAGGCAGGCTCTTGCTAAGTTACCCCAGTTGACCTCAGACTTGCAAACCTTCTTCCTTAGCCTGCCAGAGGCTGGGATTATAAGTATACAAGACTCTTTTGAATATCACAACCCAATTCTTTCCTGTTCTGCTCTACCGCCTAGAACAATACTTTGGGCCTGCTACACACTGAATAAAGGATTTTTGAAAACAGATTATAAAATAAAAGTGCTTTTCCTCTATTAGGAAATTATGCAGGGTACAGCTACATTGTTTGAGTATCTGAAAAAGTCATATTTGTTCATTAAATGTAGCATTTTGTTGTCATAATTGTCCTGTTTTATTGTCCTCTCTCTCTACTCTTTTTCCTGGAGTGTTTGTGTAAAACTTTATCCATGACCCACATATTGGTGACTCTTAGCTTACAGTATAATGGTTAGCCTATTTTAGTTTCTACTTGCATTTCTTACTGTAACCTCAAACTCCATTATGTCAAAAGTCCTCAGTGGAATAACCTGTCTGGAGTAAAAAGCTCCTGAGGAAGTGCTTGGACCATGCAATGCTACAGTTATAGGTTGATTAAACTACAGATGATTATAGCTGAGTGAGTCCTTGTGAGGTAAGGCCTAGTTAGAGAGATGGATCGCTCTGCTTCAGAGCACTGGGAGGTGAGTAGCTTTGCTCTACCACTCCTTTCTTTCCACCAAGATATTGCTGCCTTCGAGTCATTCCAACCATAGGATGAAGCCTCTCAAACCATGAGCTAAAAATAAACCTCTCCTACTTTAAATTATGGGTATTGTGTATTTTGTCCCAATGACAAAATGGTTACTAATACATTTAAAATTTCAATTTTCTGTTAATACTATGAAATGTCAGTTGGAATTGTTTATTTTGTTGCTCATAATTATCTCTTTAATTTTACCATATTTTGGGCTCTGATCTCTTAGATTAATTTAATTTTCTGCTTTTTCTGTAAGTCACTGTTTGTAGACATGATTTTATGTCATGCTTATATTGAAGCATCCTAAATAGTCTCTCTTTTTTTTTTCTTCAAAGAGAAGAATATGTTCATTGAGGGGAAGAAAACTTCTATCAGAGAAAGGGACAAAATGGGACAAGAATGGGTTGCAAAGGAATCTGTCTGTTTTAGGGATTTTAATAGAACAAATCCACAAGGTGAAGGGGGTACAAGGTGGGAAACATGGGAACCTGCTAGGGGGGCATGAGGTGAGACAAAGCTATGGTCAATCAATCAGAATAAAAGGATAATTACTCAGGTAAAATTGATTAAATCAGTATCAGTGTGGGAAGCCAGTCACATAGCAAGAGGACATGAATATAGAACAAGGGCTTTTCCTGTAGGGACTTGGGTTACTGAGTCTGCCTGGCTTCCTTAAGGTGATAGGGATATATTTAGAATATCAATCGCTGATGAAAGGAGGAATGACTGCATTTGTTTAATCTTTCCCTTTGAGGTTGGGCCCACAGCACAAGTGTCTTTATTTCCCACAGCTATGAGCTATCTCATCTGCCATACTGTCTCTTTTTAGGGCCTGGCCCTGTCTGACTGCCTATGATATTTCTATCTAACTCAGCCTAAAATATTCCCCCCTCTGAAAAAGTAATCTCAACTGCCATGAGGGGATAGTGGGCCATGAATACCTTGGCTTCTTCAGGGTCAAGGGGGTTATAGTTGTTGATCAGCAGTTGGAGATACTCTGCAGAAATTCTGGTAAAGGCCAACAATAAACATGAAGCATTTTTTTATTTATCTCTTAATTAGTCTTTCTGGATCATTCTCTTTTTTTTCTCCATACCAGAGTTTTGGTAATCTTTCTGTTATGACAAGGGTAGAAAGTAAATGTATTACACTCTGTAGCACATGTGATTTCTACTATAACACTTAACTGTGTTTGGCATAGATAAAATGTAGACACATGCTTATGTGTGCACTTATATGTTCATGTGCACACATAGCGATTAAATGAATAAGTTTCAGAATTATGAGGAACTTGGATGAAATAATAACTATAACTACAGTTTGGTAATCTCATACAAGTTACTTAACCCCTATGAACACATTTACTAATCTTTAAAAAGTGCATACTTACAGAATCACATGAATTTTTGCAAAGTTTTAGTAAGATAAAAACTCCTGGCATATGAAATGAATAGTGTGCTCAGTAAATACTAGATATTGTTGCTATTTAATTCACTAGGTAAGTTAGTTATACTAATTGAATAGCTTTTGCACACAGGAATTATTCCAATTTTAAGGCATGCAAATATGCCTACACATTCCTTGTCTTTAAAAATTCTATGGGTTATGAGAAGCCAACTTTAGGTAGTTAATTATAGGACAATAGAGACAAGTTTTATAACAAAGCTATACTAACAATATTACTGAGAAACTATGAACCCTTGAAATCAAAAGCAGAATTTAAGGTGAGCCACACAGAATAGTAGAAAGGTTTAATATCAAGAAACAAGATAGGAGAGTTTTCAGATAGACTAAAACAGAAATAAAATTGTGATATTATTTCATGTATGGTTCGGACTTTGATTTTAAGTACAGTCTGATGGAGATAGGGCTGGAAAGAAAGGCTGGAAAGAAGGTGAGGAGCCACCCACAGTTGGATTAACATAGAGTGGTGGCATGTCTTAGCTATTACTCGAACTTAAATATAAATATAAATATAATATATTCAGTTTTTATGATATTGTTGTTAATTCTGTTACAGCCATGAGAAGGCAGCAACATTTCCACACTTTTGTAGTTTACTTGCTATCTCTTATTCCTTTTATGCATATTTTCCAGAGGTTCATAAAAGCAGTAATGAAGGAATGAAATGAAGGGAAATACAGAGTAGTTATTTATGGTAGAAACAATCGCAAAGTGGTCACATTTGGAAGCATGGTGACTGAGTACACATTCCAGAAGAGAAGCACATTGGAATCAAAGTGGCATACTAGGATACTATTCAGGTTTTCTACGTAAAACATCTTGTCATTTGTGGACATAGAAACTTATTCCTTTGTGCCTTGGATGTCTTTTATTTTTTATACTTGCCCAATTAGTAAGTCTGGTTAAGACTCTCAATATTGTGTCCAACAGGAGTGGCAAGTGTAGATGTCTCAGTCATTTTTCTGTTGCTGGGACACAATACCTTAAACCACAACTTAAAGTAGAAAAGGTTTATTTTTATTTTTATTTTTATATTATTTTATTTTATTTTTTGCCTCTTTGAGACAGGGTCTCTCCATGGAAAGGAAGGATTTATTTGGGCTCATTGTAGATCTTCAAGTCTATAGAGAGCTGGCTCCAGTCCAGAAAGGGTGTGGGGAAGGAAGGTAGCTAATGTCATGGTGGCCAGAAAGAAGAAAGAGCACAGGGAGAATGCGGCTAACAGAAGATTTCCAAGCATACCACACCCGCTAACAGCAAGCCAACTATGATGCCCCTGTAATTCAATAACCCTTTAAAAGCCCTACCCATGATTCCATGAGGGTCTGAGGGCATATCTAATATAAATCCTAATAGTGCGCATGCTTATCATAATCTCGATCCTAAAATCTTCTGGTATTCCACATTTGAGTGTGTATGTTAGTTGTGTCCTTTTCATATACAGAATTTAGCATTTTGAACTAATTTCCTTCACTTCCAAGTTGGTAGAGGGCCTTTTATTTTGAAAATATATTGAATCTTGTTAGATGCTTTTAATGTATCATTTGAAATGCCTGTGTAGTTTGTCTTTCATTCTGGTAATTTCGTGGATAATACTGATTGATTTTCATATGTTGAACTATCATTGCTTTCTGTTCATAAATCCTACTTAGTTTTGGTATATAATCTTTTTAATATGCTATTGAATTCAGTTTGTTAGTATTTTATTATGGAATTTTCTATCTGTTCATTAGGGATATTGGTCTATAGTTTTATTTTAGTACCAATGTCATGATATTTACCTTTATATTTTCTTCTTGCAGTTATTTTTACTTTTTGGCTTAGACCTTAACATTTAAGCTTTTAATGCATTTTGAGTTGATTTTTTATATACTCAGAGATCTTTGTCCAATTTCATTATTCTGCACATATATAACTGAGTTTTTTAATAGAATTCATTGAAGGAACTGTCCTTCTTTTGTGTATTCTTGATATTTTTGTTGAAATTAATTGACCATAAATTTGTGTATGGCTTTTTTTGTGGGGGAATCTTCCATTCTTGTAAATAGTGCTCCACTTGCTGAGTAGAGATTGCTAGGTGTTCTGCTGAGGTTTCATCACAATTATCAATGTTATTTCATTGATTTTTGGGAAATTAAAGTGAAGGATCACCTGAAATGGTCAAAGGCACACTTGGTAGATAATCAAAATGTATACTAATTACCTGGGTGTGGTGCTGTATACCTATAATCCCAGCACTCAGAAGGCTGAGGTAGAAGGATTGCTGTAAATTTGAGGCCCTCCTGGCTTACACAGTGAGTTCAAGGTCAGCCTACCTTACAATGCAAGACCTTGTGTTATATTTTGTGTCTAGTTGTCCCCCCGAAGCCTCATGCATTCATGAGGTTGGAACTTCTAGAGTTCGAGAATTCATTCATGATCCACTGGGATTATGTGTTTTAGTACTGATGGAATTGTGTGTCTGGTGGGATTATGGGCTTGACCTGAGATGGATAGACTCAGGCAGAGAGCCTGAATGTAACCTAAAGAGAGACAGAGAGACAGACTCTATCTGTTGCTGTCTGTTACCCTGTTTGGTCAATTGTCTCTGTTGCTGTTCCACCTACATGAACTGGATACTCTTTGCCATGTGTCCCTCTGCCTTGGAGCCAACCTAATATGGACTGAAACCTCCAGGAACAGTGATCTGAGTAAACCTTTCCTTCCTTTATTTTGGGTGTTGGATGTTTGTCCCAGAAATGAGAGAAGAGTAACTGATACAGAAGTTTGTACCACAGTAGTGGGGGCATTACTGTGACTAACCTGACCATAGGGATTGCAAATATTTTGAAATGGCTTATGGGAAGAGATAGGAAATGTTTGGAGATGTTGTTTACTTGCAAAGAGCCGGATAAACTTCGGCTGTATGGTCAAGGAGATTTTGGTCAGAGCTCAGACAGAAGACTGATAGAAGGCCTGCCTGTAAAGACCAGGTTGGTGATGTTTCTGCTGGGAAGAAGGACTACATTAGTTGTTGGACTCCAATTGATTTGTGCTATGCCTTGGCTGAAAGCCTGTCTGAATTTCACTTGTGCCCAGAGACTTTGCCCAAGACTGAGATTAAACATGGTGGGCTGATTAATCTTTCAAAAGTTATTTCAAAGCAGTGAACTACTGAGGTGGTAGCATGGTTGTTATTGGCAGCTTTTAGCCATATTTATGTTGAGAATCAAAAGCAAAGATTCAATTAGGATAATTTAAAATGTGAGTTTGGCCAGAAAGGAAGCACCAGGAAAGCTGTGGACTGCAAAGATGGAGTTGAAAGGATCTCCATTGCTGTCAAGGACCCAGAGAATCAAAAAGATGACCTGACGGCATCACAAGAGGCAGCAGCTCTCCACCCTTTGCAGCCTCAAAATTGCAAGGGAGACTTTGCCTTGAGAAGCATGCTGCAGCCCCCATGTTCCAGAATGGAAGCAGTGCCCATGTCAGGTTCCAAAATGGCACCAACATGGAGAATTTGTTCCTCAGAATCAGCGTCAGAGTGCCCAGTGATCCAGGCACTCAACACTGACAACCAAGAGAGAAAGAAGCCTGACTACTGCTCCACCTGACAACAGACCTTGGCATCCCCCAAATGGCATTATTTTTAGGTGCATTCAGAATGTGGGAGTTGTTAGGTTAAGAAAGCTTCCACCTCAATTTCAGAAGAAGGCCTGGGTGGCCAGGCAGTATGCCCCTGTGAGGGCAGTATATGAAGCAGAGAGTGAAAAGCTGATTCAGTGGAAACTCCAGAAGTTTGGAAAAGCCAGGAACATGGATATCATCTAAGGGAAACTACAGAAGGGAGCAAAGCCAGCCTGAGAGAGAAACCATGGGAGTACCACCAAGAATGCCATAGGAATGGAGCCATGTGAGGCCTTTGGAACTCACAACTCAGTGCAGACTGCTTCAGATTTTCCAGTTGAAGCTATAGAATTTAATGTTTGCCCTGCTGGGTTTTGTCCTTGTGTTTGTACCAGTGTTTTGTATTACCCTGTTGTTTGCAACTTTTGGAATGGTAATGTTTATCTTGTGCCTTTGAATGTTGGATGTGATTAACTTTTCTTTTGTACAGGGGCTGACAGTTAAGAGTATATCTTGGATCTTGGAGAAGACTTAGGACTTGGATTTTTCAGCAATGCTGAAATTGTTGGGACTTTGGCAACTCTCCAAGATGGACCAAAATGTCATTTGCACAAAGCGATGTGCATGAGACTTTGGGGGTTCAGGAGCAGAATGTTATGGTTTGTGTCTAGTTGTCTCCTCAAAGCCTCATGCACTCATAGGGTGGGGACTTCTAGAGTTTGCAATTTGACTCATGATCCACTGGGATTATGTGTTTTAGTATTGATGGAATTCTGGGGTCTGAGTACTGCTGGGATTATGGGTATGGTCTGAGGTGGATAGGTTAAGGCAGAAAGCCTGAATATAACCTAAAGAGAGACAGAGAGACAGATTCTATCTGTTGCCTTGGTTGGTCAGTTTTCTCTGTTGCTGTTCTACCAACATGAACTGCATGATCTCTGGAATGTTCCCGTCTGTCTTGGAGTCAGCCGAATATGGACTTAAACCTTCAGTAACTGTGAGCTGCATAAACCCTTCTTTTCTTCATTTTGGGTTTTGGGTATTTGTCCCTGCAATGAGAGAAGATTAATTGAGACATCTTTTATCAAAAAAAATTAAACTAATTGTGTGCTTAAATATGGCTGTGAAAAACAATAGATAGTAAGAAAATCCTTCGTAGAAAATTGATGTTTTAATTTTGAACGACACAATATGAATTTATAAAATTGCCTGATTTTCTGATATAGGGAGGTTTATTAAGTTTAATTCCTGCCTGCTGAAGAATTTTCAAAATTTTGCTAAGAAACTTCTCATATATTAAGACGAAAGAAAATACCTAGTTTTTTGACTATATAGAAGATCACTGAACTCTCGAGAAGTGCAGTGTTTAATGTTTATTTCCTCAAAAAGATTTTTGTGGACTAGAAGAAATTTACATATGAGTTTAAAAATAAGATGAAACTACATTTCAAACTTGGTCCTTTCTTGAACCATCTACTCTTGAAACAGTCCCTAGTGCAACCCAGCCACCATCCCATAAGTCCAAGTCATGTGAATGGTTCACATATGTATGCTCCATTTGACACTTCCAGTTGTGCTTGTGGTATCAATTGTCAGTAAAGTGATTGCGCATACTTGAACTTCCAGCACAACTGACAGTTTTCCTATGTATTGCAGTCCTATCCAATTGACTCCAACATTTTAGACCTTTAAAAAGAACTACAGAGCTAGGCCTAGTCTGCTGAAAAAGCAGGACAGTTAGTAACCAACTATTTTCAACCACTGAATTCTGAAGTGGTACCTATGAAATAATAGACAACTGAAAATCCTTGGGTGCAAGTGTGCCTTGTGAGCCTATTCTGAC
The DNA here is from genome assembly GCA_004027025.1 of Myocastor coypus. Classification (NCBI taxonomy): domain Eukaryota; kingdom Metazoa; phylum Chordata; class Mammalia; order Rodentia; family Myocastoridae; genus Myocastor; species Myocastor coypus. The sequence continues at coordinate 24,539 of PVJA010020182.1, read as the reverse complement.
TTGCTCTGTGTAAGTGACATCTCATAGTTAACTTAAGCATAGTATTGCAGCCAAACTCTAAACACTGTACTTGGTAAGGTCTTCTGTGAGTTGATATCTTTGCATATGCTATTCTCTTTCCTGGAATACACTTTTATCTTGTTTTATTTTTCTTTATGATTTGTTACAGGATCTCACTATGTAGCTTGGATTTGTAGTGATCCTGCTGTTTACAGCCTCCCTAGTGCTGGGATAAAAGGCCTGTGTCATCATGCCTGTACTCCATGGGTTCACCATGCCCCAGAGATTGGGGATGGTGCATCATGCAGGACCAAGGATCAAATCCTGGTCCTTGCACTTGCCAAAGCAGGCACTTAGTCTGTTGAGCTCCCTTGGTAGCCGTACACTTCTATCTTTTATCGATCTGGAAATTTTTTATTTTTTATGATTCAGCTTCTGTCATTTCTTCTGCAAGGACATCTTCATTTTCCTTTGGGTAGAATTAATTTCTAGTTCCATTGAACTCCCATTATAACTTGCAGTGCAGATCTTATTACATTCTATTCTAAGTGTTCTGTGATTTTATTATTTACTTCCTCCTGGAAAGTAGTGATCATTTCTTTTTAAACTCTCTGTTCTTTACGTTTTTAAAGAAGAACTCTGGAAGATAGAAGATAGTATATCTATTTCTGCCTATGTTTGCCTGCATTTGTACATATGTGTGAAGAGGCCATATGGATTTTTATCAAGTCTAAAGCAGGACAAATATATGTAATATTTGAATATCATGTTTTTTCTTCTTTTGTCGGTAAAATAATTCAATGTATGATAACAATAATTCTACCTAGTCGGTCATAAATTCAAGTTTTAGACAAGTTAAATAAATTTCATAAATTTAAAAACATGGTTTGAGTTAAGGAGTACCAAAATGATTGTTTCAGTTACATATACATATATGTAGTAGTTTAGATAAACTATCAAATGAACTTAACAACCTGTTAGACTGACAATTGTTTTTGAAAGAGTTTTCAATATATTAAATTTCTTTACAATAAGAATATACCAATCCTTATTATGATAGTATAGGAGATGCTGCACTATCAACAACTGAAAATTTTCTTATACATCTCAGTGTCTTATTTTTCACTCAAATAAAACTTGCTGCAGTTTTAGAGATTTCACTTTGCAAGCTTCCTTCCAAGCAGTGAATTATTCAAGTATCCAAGCAAGTAGCATGTTGTAATTTCTTCTAATTTTGATATATGACCTCCACATTCCCTCAGGACAGATTGAGAGGAAAGAACAGTCTTCTCATTGCCTTAATATAAAATGAAGTATATATGTCTCTTTCATTTTCTTTGTCTTATGGTCTATTTTCTGGAAGTAATCAGACTGTTCTGGTTAACTTCAAGGACCAGATTTGCAGGAAGAAGTAACGATCCAGTATTGGTGAGTACTAATAAACTCTCTTCTTCCTCTTTATTCTAATAGCTTACTCTGAAGTTTGCATCATAATTGATCTTTTATCTTATAGTTTTGTAATAACTTTGACCAGATGCAGCAAAATTTTCTTGTAATTCTAAGTGGGACAGATTATATACAAGATTCCTAAGTAATATTCTACTCTAGGCAGTAAATTCTTTAAAATATATGGAAGTGATATATGAAATGTCTATGTTGTAATAGAAATAAAATGGGATATTTATATTTTTATGTGAAGGGCTTTCAGTAGAGATTAATTTCTGTGAATAATGTGATATGTGATCTTGTTCTTTGACTGAATGTAGCTTTTTCAACATTTGGCTTTGATATCAAATAATTGTATATGCCCTATATGGCCATTTTTTTTTCTCTTTCCACTTTTAAGTATGGTATTTTTCTTTCTTTTAGTATTTTAGTTATGGTTTTATGTAATTTACAAATGTGAATATAAGACATAGTCTCATTTAAAGGTTAGTATTTAGCCAAACTACTTACTCAGTAGTTTGGTCTTGTGTCTCCTGCATGCTATATATCCATTTTACCTCTAGTGACTGCAGAAAAGAGGGTCAAGTAGGGGAAGCAGCAAGTTTACAAACACCTGGATCTCACTGTGTGGACACAATAAGCAGCATTATTATTCTTTGAGATCTTCACACCTATTTACTAATAAACTGAGTTCATCCAGAGTAACACAAAAATCAAAGTTAAGTGGCAAAATTAATTGGAATCCGGCAGTCTCCCATAGCCTCAGACTTTTGCCATTCCTTACGTTAATCACAGAAATGGTCAACGATCATAATGTTTTTGACCAACAAGAGATTGCATGAACTGATTAAAAAGAAAACAGATTTAGATTTTTATGTCTTATATATATATTTTTTCTGGTTTGGGACTTCACAAATGTAGTTTGAAGAGAAGGATTAATGAATTCCCAGTGATGCTATTCCTTCCCTCTTTGTGATGCTATGAGTTGAGAGGCACAGTATTCAGCAGCTCCCTACAGAGCAAAAAAAGAAGGGTATGTGATGGAGTAAGGCCTGATAGTGTTTCCAATTTTCACTTCATCCACGCATATGCGATCTAACTTTGGAATTCACTGGCTTAAACCCTTTCTTACTGTGGTGTCTGGTGTGTTTCTTATTCAGAGGACCTGTGAAGGAGTGTTTCACATAGCAAAAGACTAAAACTCAAAATTCTCTGGCTACCAACTTGCTTTTGCTTCCCATTCTCAACTGCATGTAATAGGAAGAAGAACCATACATGGGCTTGTTCACATTCTGTATAGGCTTTACATCTTTTGAAGTAGCTATCCCTGCCACATCTTTGTTTTTAGCTATCCCTGAGAAGGACCCTAGGGTAAAAGCATAGAAACTTCTCACTCATTGATTATAATTAATGCTGCATGTACCCTGTCCAGTAGGGGATTGTGAAACGGACCTCAAATTGAGAATTTTGGCCTTTCTGCAATGACCTTTAAATGTGAATACTTTGTGGAATATCAGTTATATAATGACCTTTACTTCACCTGCACTGCTAATGAAACAGTAGCCATCCCTTTTCTTTTTTGTGTGATTGTTTTGTTTATTTCTGGCTTTCATCCTGATGTAAGTAAACTCAAAGCACATTTTACACCTATGCAAATGGGAAGATCAGCCTTACAAGTGACCAGCTATTGGGAAGAATGATACACTATCGAGACAGAAAAGAGAAATAATATATTAAAATATATACAATTATTAAATCCCTGAAGAGCTATTTACAATATTTTTATTTGCCCTTTTTGTTAATTTTATTAATTTTAATGAGAAAGAAATAACAAAGAGATAGTTTATTTTTATTAATTTTAATGAAAAGAAAGAGCAATGAGAAAAATTCACAACAGGTTAGTAGGGCAGTTCCAATAATGATTACATTGCACATTGCTATCTCTGCAGTATTTGTTCAGAGTACAAGATGCAGACATAATATATTGTGTGAAAACTGTGAGTGCTTAATCTTTCTTATCACTGAATCAAGAGCAAGTAGCTGTATGTATAGTCCAATAGTCTGAAATAATATTGGTTTTCAGCAGAACTGTCAATGTCTGAAGCTGGTGACTTGAGCCTTTTACAGCTCAGTATATTAATATGGCTTGACTTTTTATACCTCATGACTAGACATTTCTGCTGGATGGTTAAGACCAAGGTAAAGCAAGATGTACATAACAAAATATGTAACTTTTGTATCTGACAAGGTCAGTGAAATCCCCTCAGTATTTACCTTGAAACCATGTACATATATTGTAGATCTTTTGACAGTGTCAGCCCTCTGGATGATTCATGGCCATTGCTTGACCAATTTGCTGTTTGTGAAAGCCTGAGAGAAAATTTTCTCTCTAGGTGACTCTCCTTAGGTACACTATACATCATTGATCCCTTTCCCCTGTAGCCCCATAATATCCTTGATCAGAAAATCTGGGACACCACTGAATTATAGGATGTTACAGTACAGGTTGACATATGTCCTGAGTCCTCACTGACCTTGAAGGGCTATGGCCAAAATATTGGCTATCCTTGTAGCCCTTCTATTTCTCTAATTATTGATCTGCAAACTTAAGTTGTTAACCCACCAGAAGAAAAGTTTAGTGATATTATTTTCTATAGCATAGGTACTTGAGCTTATCATCACCATCTTTTTGAATATCAAATGATATAGACATAACATGAAGCAAGTATTTTCCATCAGTTGTTAATGTTCTAAACTTTAAATCCCTATAGAATGTGTGAAAAATAATTAGGCATTTTTCTACAGATATTTAGGAAATTAGCCAAATAATAAATTGTAGTGGAATAATCCTATAGCATTTTTTCCTGTCTCTAATTCTCTTTTATTATCGTTATTATTTTTAAACAAACATTTCCTTGGGAGAGATTATAGCAATCATTGATATGATAATAGAAGCAGCATGCATCTAGAAGTCCAGAATGACAGACATTACAAGCATGGTTTTAGTACTCCACCATGCACTCCTCAGTGTAGTTGCTTATTTCACAGATATTAGTATATATAGTTAGTCAGGGTGTGAATTCTCTCAATTAACTGCTAGTTTCATGAACATGTTGGAGATTCTTGAAGCAACTGTCTTAACCATCTGTGTATATAAGTACATAGTTTAGCCTCTGCCATGTTTCCTAACTTTTCTGCTTGCTGTCTCTTTGTTTTTTAATCCTTAAGTTCTTGATTTTAATTTAGCTGTGGTATATTTTACCATTTTTATTTCTTCTTTAGAGTTCTTATACTAGGGAGATTATATGATATTTACACATGTAGGTCTGGTTTATTTCACTTGTGAATATATGTTCAAATGCATCCATTTATATATGAAGGCTTCAAATTTTTCATTCTTTATAGCTGAGAAATACTCCATTGTATAAAACACTACATCTTTTTCATCCATTTTTCAGGTGACAGGCATTTTGGCTGTTTACGAGATTTGGCTATCACAAATGGTGCTGCTATAAACCTAAATGCACAAACATTACTATGAGGTGATGTTTTCAGTTCTTGTGGGAAAATTCTCCATAGGCGGATAGCTGGATTACATGGGATTTCCAGTCCTAGTTTTTAAAGAAACCTCCACACTGATTTCCATAATGGTAGCACTAGTGTGCATTCCCACCAACAGTAGAGAGGTTTCCCTACAGTCTGTCCGACATTTGTTGTTGTTTGATTTCTTTATGATATCCATTTTTTCTGGGGTCAGATGGTATCTCAATGTTGTTTTAATTTGAATTTCATGGATGTCTAGTGATGTGGAGAAGTTTTTCTTGTATTTATTACCTTCTAATATTTCTTCCTCTGAGAAGTGTGTGTGTTCATTTGGATGCCCTTTTCTGGACTGGGTCTTTGAATTTTGGGGTCCTAATTTTTTTTCATTCTTTATAAATTCTATGTAGAAGACCTTTGTCTGAGTACTTAGTAGTTTAGATTTTTTCAAAATTTGTGGCTTGTCTTTTCACTCTGTTGGTAATTTCTTTTGATGTACAAAAACTTCTCAGCAAGAAAGGTCCTAGTTGTTAATTCTTTTAAGTGTTACACGTGCATTTTCACTTTTGTCTATGAACTGTTTGCCTACCCCAATGTCTTCAAGATGTTCTCCTACTTTGTTTTCCAAGAGATTTAGAGTTTCTATTTTCAGATATAAATCTTTAATACATTTTGCCTTTAGTTTAGTGTATGGTGATATACCTGGGTCAAGTTTTAGTTTTCCCCATGTAGGGATCCAGTTTTTCCAGAACCATTCATTAGAGGTGAACTTTCTTCCAGTAAACATGTTTGGCCCCTTTGTCAAAGATAAGGTGGCTGAGTGTATTTGTATTTGCTTCTGCATGTTCTAATCTGTTTCACTGATGTTAAGGTCTATTTTTTCCCCAATACCATGTTGATTTTATCACCATAGCTTTATAAGTACAATTTTAAGTCACTAATTATAATGCTTCCTGCTTTATCTTTGTTGCCCAGAATTGTCTTTGTTATTCCAGTCTTTCTGGTTCCAAATAAATTTTACGAATAATTTCTCTAGATCTGTGAGATATGATGATCCTATTTTGATAGGAATAGCTGTATAACAATTTTGGGAGTATGGCTACCTTCACAATGTTGGTTCTTCCTATCCAGGAGCAGGGAGTATCTTTCCATTTTCTGAAATCCTCTAGGATCTTTTTTTTTCAGATTACTGTAGATTTCCTTGGATAGATCTTTTACTTCTCTAGTTAGGTTAATTCCTAAGTTTTTCATTTTCTGTGGAGGTATTGTAAAATGCTTATTTTTCTCTAATTTCTCCCTCAGTACAGTTATTATATCTATGTAGATGAATACTACCAATTTAAGTACTGACTTTGTATCCTGCTACGCTACTGCATTTGTGTATTTATTCTAGTAGCTTCTTGGTGGAGTTTTTTGAGTCTTCCAAGTAGAGCATCATGTTATCTGCACATAATGATATTTTAGCTTCTTCTTTTCATATTATTAATCCTTTCATTCCTCTCTTGTCTAGTGCCTCTAGCTAATGATTCCAGAAGTATATTGAATAGGAGTGGTGATAGGGGACATCCTTGTTTTTTACTGTATTTAGAATTATGTTAGCCACTGCATTGACATAGATGCCTTTTATCAAATTCAATTAGAGGCCATGTATGCCAATTTTCTGTTGGACTTTGAACATGAATGAATATTGAACTTTGTCATAAGCCTTTTCTGTATCAACTAAGATGATCATGTGGTTTTTTGATTTGGCTCTATTCATACAGTGTATTACATTTATAGGTTTGTGTATGTTGAAATATCCTTGCATCCCTGGGATGAATCCTACCTGGTCACAGTGCATAATCTTCTTAATGATTTGTTGTATCATATTTGCTAGGATTTTATTGGGCATTTTTGTATTTATGTTCATGATAATGATTGGTCTGTAGTTCTCTATTATAGTTGCATCTTTCTCGGGTTTTGGTATTAGTATTATACCTGACTCCAGGAATGATTCTGGCAAGATTGCTTCCTTTTCAGTTTCTTTGAAGAGTTTTAGGAGTATTGGGATTATATTTTCTGTAAAGTTCTTGAGGAATTCAGCAGTGAATCCATCAGGACATAGATTTTTCTTGGTCTGTAGGGTTTTTTTTTTTTTTAAATTGAATTTTGTATTACATTGGCTGTTATGGGGTTATTGAGAATTCTTATATCTTTTTGATTCAGGTTTGGTAAATTGTACCTTTCTAGGAATCTGTCCATTTTGTCTGTGTCTTCAATTCTGTGAGAGTAAAGAATCTCAAAGTAGCAACTAATGATCTGAATCTCTACCTGGACCATCGCAATTTCGCTCTTTTCATTCTTTATTGTTGAATTTGAGCTTTTCCTTTCTTCTTTCGGATGAGGGTAGCTAAGGTCTTATCAATTTTATTTAATCTTTAAAGAATCAGCTTTTAAAAAATATTTTACTTATTTTTGTATTTTTTATAATTCCATTACTTTTAATAAGAAGTAACAGTGAGACAGTTTCAAAACATATTAGTAGGACAGCCACAATGATTAATACAATGCATATTTTTGACGTCCTAGTAGTTGTTCAGAGTACAAGATGCAGACATGATAACTTTTCTAAACACTATTAGAAATATTTCTTCTCATTGAGCTAAAGAAAGTAGTTGTATGCATAGTTTAGGTTATCAGGCTTTTTTTTTTTTTTTTGAGATGCTGGGGCATGTTGTATTGTTTTCCATCCTTTAACTTTTAGCCTATGAGTTTCTTTATGGGTTAAGTGTGTTTCTTGTATACAGTATCTTGTTGGATCTTGCTTACTAATCCACTGTGCCAGTCTATTTCTTTTAATTGGAGAACTGAGTCCATATACGTTGATGGTTATATTTGAAATGTGTTGACTTATGATTCACATGCTATTTATTTGCTACTGCTTAGCACTTATTCTCCTTTGCTTAACTAGTTGTCCTATTTGGTGGTTTCTTTTCATTCTCATTCATGGAGTTTGAGTCATTTTGGTCCCTTTCTAGAATATCTTTTAGTAGTCTGTGAAACAGTTAGAAAGTCTCTAATTATTCTTTGTCATAGAAGTTTTTCACTTCTCCCTCATAATTAAAAGAGTTTTTCAGGTTATAGAAGTCTGAGCTAGAATTTGTTTTCATGGAGGACTTGAAACACACCTCTTCATGTTCTACTTGACTTTATGGTTTGTGTAGAGAAATTTGTCATCATTGTGTTGGATTTTCCTTTCAATGTCATTTGTTTCTTTTATCTAGCAGCTTTTAATATATTATTTCTCTGCTGCATTTCTGAGATCTTGACTATTATATATCTGGGTGTATTTTTAGTTTTGTTGAAGTTATTTGGAGTTGTATATGTTTCAGCTACCGAGTGCTAGATTGTTTTCTCATATTCAGGAAGTTTTCTGCTATTACCTCTGTCCATATTATTTTTATATCATTTGTATTGACTCCTTTCTCATTGATGTCTATTAGTCTTATGCTGTTCATCTTTTCATCATCTTGAAGGTGTTGAGTTATTTTTTCTGCATCCTGGTTGTTTTTAAGAGATCCTTTCTTAACTTTTCACTAGGTTTAGCTGTGTCTTCATGATCCGAAACTCTATACTCACTTTCATTCACATGGTGTTGAGATTTTGTGATTGAGATTTTGTTTTCCTGTATATCTCTTTGAAACTACTTCATTCAGTCTCTTACTTTCCTTTATTGTTCATTCAAGGATTCCATCATTTTTCTATTCTCTAATTTTTTATCAATCTCTTCCTTAGAAGCATTAATTCTTTCATTATAGTTCTCTCTTTTGTTACTTCAGAGATTATTTCTGATCTTATTTCCTCTCATCCTTTCTGTAGTTATTTACTTAAGATATTATTAATTCGGAGGTTTCTTTTTTAATTGAGGTTATTTCTGATCTGATTTCCTTTATATCGTTCTGCTTTTGTTTATTTACTTCAGATGCTATTAATTCTGAGATTTCAGCAGTATGATTTCCACTTTCTTCTATGCTGGTGTGTCCTGCATTTGCTCTTGTTGGGCTCAGATCCTGAGATTGAAATTTACTCCTTCAATTTGTCCTTTTGAATAATGGTGTGTTCTGACCTTTTGTGTAGAACTTTGGTGCAGTTGTGTCCTTAACAACTACTGAAAAACTTACCCAAGTGAGATATATGGTTAAGGCAGTTATAGTTTTGTATTTACCAAACTACAGTTAGAAACATTAACAATGGGTAAATATATTTAGCAGTTGGCCAGCTTTTGTAACTAATAGGTTTGCATTTTATTCAGTAAGAACAAACTTTATATCTGTGTAGTTAAGCAGATGTTGCATTGGGAATTTTTTTAGTTCCTCTAAATTCTGCCTGGTCACCTCCCCTTGATGTGCCTTGGGCCTTTCAGGCTATTTCACCTGGTTGCCTGTTTCTCCCTCTACAGATTAAGATATTAAGAGAGGAGACACTCTCATAAATCTAAATCTAGCAAAGTATGTCAACTTACCAAGTCTCGATTTACCAGGTTTGAACTTGTTCTGATGTGCCTAGCTTGGATCTGGCTGCTGGACTCAGAATTTTCCTGTTGAAAACCATAGGAGTGAACATCACATCCAAGCTGGGCCTGGTCTGGATCTGAGGGGAAGGCACTCATCGTAGTTTAAAGGTCTGATTTACAGCCTACTGTTGGGCCAGAGCTGTCTCTGAACAGAAGAAGCTGGTCCGGTCATGGAGTAAGCTGCTGCTGGGCCTGGTCTGTATCTGAAGGGAAGGCACTGGTGAGAGAATAAAGGTGTCACTCAGACGCTGCCTCCTGACCTCGTCTGTGTCTATAAGACAGTCTGAAAACAGGTTAGTAGAACAGTCACAATAATTAATACAGTGCATACTGTTGTCTTCTTGGTAGTTATTCAGAGTACAAGATGCAGACATATGTTTGCTTTTTTGTTTTTATTTTTCTTCATTTTAATGAGAAAAAAGATAAAATAGCAATGAAACAGTTTCAAAACAAGTTACCAGAATGGTTACCATAATTACTACCATGCATATTTTTGTTTTCATAGTAGCTAGTCAGAGAACAAGATGCAGACATGATATCTTGTGTGAGCAATATTAGTATAAACTTTTATTCTCAATGAACTAAGACAAAATAGCTGTATCTTTATCCACACACACACACACACACAGACACACACACATATATATCTTGTTAAAGTTTCTAATACTAGAAGAAAATATCATACCAGTTCTTATAAGTAGATTGCAAGTCAAAGGTACAGCATGAATCATAAATAAAAAGTGTAATTAAATAATATTTAGAAAATTAATTAAATATTAATTAATATTAAATTAAATATTTCAAAACGACATTCCAAAATTCAAGTCAAATCTTGATTCCAAGTTAGAGGCCAGAGTGTTGTGCATCATATGTACAAATCCATAATCAATTCAGAGTACTTGCATAGTATTTGTCTTGTTTTTTAAAAATTTTTTAAAAAAATTTTTGCGTAGTATTTGCATAGGTGAATATATATTCAAAAATATCTAACAACAGTTCTACAAAATACTGTCTATGGTTCCAAACTTAATCCTGAGGGGATTTGACCCTACAAGATACAAAAAAATGAATTTTTTGTTATACAGGTCTTGCTTCGACTTGCCCTTGACCACCCAGCAAGAAAAAAAAAATGCTTAATTACAATGCATGACACGCAGAGCTACATTGATGAGATGAGCTTTAGGAGGCTTAGATTCAATAGCCTCCAACATTACAAGCTTCACTGGTGGCCCACTGCAATTGCAGAACATTTGACTGTGTATGTATGTGCTTCCTCTTAGTCCAAAGAGAAGTATATTCTTTTCCTTTTTTTTTTTCTAAGCAACATCAATAGGGAAGTGGGTCATGTCCACACACTGTACTCTGTAGAATGATAGTGAGGACAATATGCAATATGTCAACTTTCAAA
>PVJA010020182.1:0-13493 GCA_004027025.1 Myocastor coypus | reverse complement strand
GATCTGATGATAAAAATATGTAATATAACTATTGTTACATTTAAACAATAAAAATATTAAATTAAAAAATATCAATTAAGAAAAATTTACCATGGTAGTAAAGAATTACTAAGAATAAAACATAATGTAAATACTGGAATGGCAAATATATGACCAGAATTTCTAACAGTTTGGGAATAGGTTATCGCACAAAGTTCTAGTATGTCGTGGACACAGTGTCCATGAAGCTTTCTGGTCGTCACGTGTCACTTATAGGACTGAGCTACTGCTACTTCCTATCCATCTTGTAGAGCCAGACAGAATCATGACACATAGGGTGCAGGAAACGTCCATTTGGAGATATACTGATGAAAATATTCTACTGCTATATACAAAATAGTTCAAAGACTGTTTTTATATACCTCTTTTTCTCCTGTGTTTGTTTCCTCTATTTTGTGGGTTCTTTCCATTCTTCTTCATGGAAATGTTGTCATTTTGATCGCTCCTTAGAATATCTTTTATTAAACTTTGCAGGGTTGGCTTTGTTTTCATGAAATTCATTAGTTCTTTGTCATGGAAGTATTTCACTTCTCCATTCAACTGGAAAGAGAGTTTTGTAGGGTATATCAGACTGGGTTAGAATTTGTTTTCTTGCAAGAGTTGTAGTACTTTGTTCCAGGGTCTTCTTGACTTGATGGTTTGTAAAGAGAAATGTGTCATTATTCTAATGGGTTTTCCTTTAAATGTGATCTGTTTCTTTTCTCTAGTGGTTTTTGGTATCCTGTTCCTGTGCTGTATTTCTGGGATCTTTATTATTATATATCTGGGTGTAGTTTTAATTGGCTTGGTGTTATTTTCTGTTCTATATGCTTTTAATATCTGGCCAAGCATCAATGACACCTCCTAGGGCTTGCCAGAATCTCATTTGACACAGCAACCAGGCTCTGCATGTTAGTGAAACTTCATCCATCAGACAGACCCAGTATGGAAAACTGTGGCAGAACTCCCTGTAGAGAGACTAGAAACAAGATCGACCCAGCTGATCCAGGAGCAGAATATCTTGCCAGAGTGGAATGGCAGCTTCACCTCCAAGGGCTGCATCAGAAAGAAGTGGAGCTCAGTAGACAGACCCAAGCCATACCCTGCTAAATCAGCTTGAACTTGTTAGATTGAGATCTGGTGTGAAGGTAAGAACTCTACCAAAACTTTACACCAAAGGTCAAAGACAGGGCTACACCAAATTACAAAGAGTAGCTTGGGGAGATAGCCCAGTAGAATAAGTGCTTGCCTGGCAAATGCAGGGACCTGAGTTCAATCCCTGGTACTCCAAAAAGAAAATGACAAATAGAAGGATCAAAATGCACTCTCAGGCCTCAAGCCCACCCAGAACAAGTGTAAGACACAATAGCATGGAAGAAATTGGAAATCACACACCTGAAATCTCTGAAATAAAGGCATCTGAAGTAAATAAACAACTCCAGAAAGGTATAGAGGAAATCAGATCATAAATAATTTCTGAAGTAAAAAAGAAATAAGGCTTATAACAGAAGAAGCACAAAGTGCTTCTAAAGAAGACACTGATAAAGAATTTAGGATAATAGAAAAATGATGGAATCCTTGAGTGAGCAATATAGGAAAGTAATAGAATGTATGAAGCAGATTCAATGTGCTATACAGAAAATGAAAACTTCAGTCACAACCTTGGAAAATCATTTGTATGAAAGTGAAAATAGATTTTCAGACATTAAAGACACCATTGCAGCTAGTGTAGAGGTAAGCAAAGATCTTTTAAAACACCTAGGTTGCAAGAAAAAATAATTCAAGATCTGCAAGATGATGCAAAGATGCACAATGTAAGACTAATAGGCATCAATGAGAAAGGAGTCAATACAAGTGATATAAAAAGAACATGGGCAGAAGTAATAGCAGAAAACTTCCCAAATATGAGAAACAACCTGACGTTAAGATAACTGAGGCATACAGAACTCCAAATAACATCAACACAACTAAAAACACACCTAGACATATGACAGTCAAGATCCCAGAAATCTGGCAGAAGAAGAATATACTAAAAGCTGCCAGACAAAAGACGCAGAACACATTTAAAGGAAAACCCATCAGAACAATGGCAGATTTCTCTTCACAAACCATGAAGTCAAGAAGAGTATTCATATAAAAAGAATATGGGCAGAAGTAATAGCTAAAAACTCCCCAAGTATGGGGAAACAATTTGACATTCAGGTAACTAAAGAATGTAGAACTCGATGATATCTTTTCTAAACTCTTAGCACAAATCTTTCTTCTTAGCCTTTTGACTAAGATCAAATGTAGTATTTGTTCTTATCAGTTTAATATCCCTTTGCATTTCAATTATTTGGGCATTCATTTTTATTTTAAAATGAAGAATTAATATTTGCTTTTTTGTCATTTGCAAAGATATTTTCTCCCATTTTATTTTAATGATTATTTTTTAACGTTGTGCATATAATCACTAAATAAAACATTTTGGAGGAATTTTGGGTGTTGTTCATCATTTTAATCAATTGAAGATTCACTAAACATGGGTATTTATTATCTCTGTTTTCATACTTCAAGTGACGCAGTACGACCTCCTCACCACAAAAGTGACCCAATAGAAAGCTATGAAATTTTTTGAAGAATTTTATCTGAGAATTTTTGGTAGTTATAATAATATATACCCACTCAGTTTAACGTGCTGGTCATAGATATTTACGGCTTTCCAAGAGGTGGTCAAACCTGTTGAAAGATCAATTTCACCATCCATATAGAGGGAGCTAGAGAATTCAGGTAGAATAAGGGAGCAGTCAAAGCCATGGATAGAGTAAAAACCAACTCATGGAACATTAGTTTTATAGTTGACACATTGTGTCACCTTGAAGAGTCTAGAGGCCTAATTAAGTAACTCAGCAGTTCTATATCCTGGGGTGAAAAGGACATGTCCTTGCCACTCTAGGATGTTATTCACTGTGTAAACTTGAAAAGTTTCAAAGTTAAACTAAGTGATTCAGCCAGCCTCAGAGTGTGGAAGGAAAGGTTATGGAGATGCTATGGGCATGGGTGGGCAGCTTGCTTACAATATAAGGGAGGAAAAGAGGCTTGGTTTTTTTCCCCAATTTTGCTCTTTCTGCTTTGGTTGCCTTCTGCTGCTTTGACATCCCTGTGCCTTGTCACTCTGCCTGAGAGCCAACTGATTATTGACTAAAACCTCCACAAAACGGTGAGTAAAATAAATCTTTCCTTCCTTAATTTTTGGTGTTGGGTATTCTTGTCTCAGCAATGAGAGAAAAGTAACTAAGATGGAATTTAGTTTTAAGAAAGTAGAATCATTGCTGTGACTAAACCTGAGTATGTGCTTCAAGAACCATTGGAACTGACTAGTGGGAAGACTTTAGAAAGGTTCAGAAATGCTTGAAAATGCTGGAATGTCTTTGGCTGTTCTGTACTGGAGGCTCTATTTAGAGCTGAGAAGGCCAAAGGCTGATTGGAAGGCTGCTGGTAAAGACCTGGTTCAGGAGGTCTGCTTGGAAGGACTGCATTGGGTGCTGGGCTCCAGGCCATGTATGTTATGGCTTGGCAGAAAGCTTGTCTGCATTTTGCCCATGTCTAGAGACTGCTTGAGCCATAGATGAAATGATACTCTGGTATCAACAAAGAAATCTAATGTGGAAAGCAGAAAACAATAAAGAAGCTATTAAAAGAAGAGCAAGTGAGACCAAAACCAAGAAACAGAAAACAAATAAGGATCAGAGTGAAAATCAATGACTTGGGAATAAAGTAGAGAGAAACAATGAAACAAAATGTTCTTTCTTTGAGATCAATTATATTGATGAACTTCTAGATGAACTCCTGAGGAACAAAGAATGAATCCAAATCACCATGTCAGGAATGATGGTGCTTTCACTGCAGATTCTATTGATAGCAAAAGGGTAATACGCAAGTGCTACAGAAAACTTTATGTAAGTAACTTTGATGACTGAGATTGTACGGAGCTTTTAATTAAAAGCTCTATTGTGTCCATATATGATCACTATTTCTTAGTGTTCTCGCTCATAAATAATCTAAAATTTGTTGATCAACCTCCATCCTCCAGCATCATATTCCATACTGGAGGACAAACTTAACTCATGAAATTCCTAGATGGACTCACTGTCTCCCCTGTTTTTTTCTATTTTTAAACTCTGGAGACTGTTTTCCAACTCTTTAATTCATGTTAAAATAATTTTGTATTTGTTGGGGATCAGGTATATAAGGGCTGAGTAGATGAACACAATGCTTAGAAGACAAGACAACACCACCGCTGAGGCAGCCTGAGAACATGAGCTCCAGCTCCAATTCTTAAGATAAGACTACAGCTGCAGTCATTCGGCTCCTGCTGTAAATGTTAACCTTACAGACAGGATAGTTCTCTTAATTGGAAAAATTTACTGCTTGGAACAGTCTTTGATTTAAACTTCTCAAAGTTTTGCTCGGTTTCCAGTCTTTGCCTCATCTATCCCTTTCCTTTGTTTGAAATCCAATAAATCCTGCTTGTCTAGAGAAGTCTTTGTCTTACTTCTCAGAGTTTTGACCTTCATGGATTCCCCTAAAATGATATTACTTAGTTCTTTTACTTGTGCCTTCACTGTAGCTCATTATAGGAGGTCTGGGACATGATCAGTCCCTGATATATAATATCTTAATGCCAAGCTTAACTCACACATGACTTTCCCTTCCTAGTATAAAACCTGTTTGTCACCAGCAGCTCTGTTCTCAGGAAGCTGCTCTGCACCAGTGTGATTGACCTTAGTGAACACAGGACAAGCATGTCAGAAAGTGGGGTAGGGAAGAACAACAAATATTTCAGACACTAGGACATATGAAAATATCTGTACTTTTACACTGGATGTCCCAAGTATTTTGGCCATGGATGTCTGCCCAGGCCTCATCACATGAGGTCCCTTGCCTGGTCTCTTCACTTGACAACCCCCTTTGTCCAAGCCTTATCAAAAAGGCCCTGCTTTTCTTTGTACCCTACAGACAACTTCTTAACCAGACACAACATTTTTATGGTATGTTGCCTTTACACAAGCCTGGTAGTCTCTGCTTTCTTGATCTTTACTACTTTTTCTTCTTCATAGTTTTAAACTTTTACCATCTGTTGGATCTCACCATTCCGAACGTCATATCAATTATTACTATCCTCTGTTTAAAGCGGTTTTTTTTTAAAGTAAAAGAAAATGAGAGTCAAGAACAAAACTTTAAGATTTCTTGAAAGCATGTGGATAATAATTATATGTCTCATCTTGCATAACTATATCTATTAAACTGAGCAACAGATTTGACGATAAAAATAAATAATATATCAATCACTGTTAATCGCTATTCTTGTTTTAAAAATCTGTAATGAATGTATTGTTACGTGTTACCCGGTTTGTGTCTTTGCCTTTACTTTTCTTGCTCTTGTTTCTTGTTTTTACTCTTCAAAATAATAATAATAATAATAACAATAATAATAATAATAATAATAATAAATACCAACTCAGGTCCCACTTCTGTCCGTATTTCCAATAGATGTTTTTCTCTAAGAAATATATTTATTGCTTCAAAACAAATACATTATTTCAGAGGGCTTTTCCTGAACATTGGTATCTTAAATAAATGTTCCTTATGTCCTGTAGCAGTTCTGTACATGTCTCCATTTTACCACCTAATGCACTATATCATCAATGCCTGTTTGCTACTCTGTAACTCTTCAGAAGTTGGAAAGCTCATAGAAGTGGAGAAATACTTATCTGTTCGTTTTATTGACTCTTCCATATTACAGAGGCACACAGTAGTATATTTATAAATAATTGCTAGAGTGATGACTTAAATTTTACTCTATTCAAACCTCAAATCCAATGACACTGTAATTTTCAACAAAGTCCGTTTTAGGCAGGATACTAACAATAGGTTCTTGATTTTAACTTTTGATTGTCTGCTGATACATGCTCCATATTGAAAATACCATTTAGTCCCTCTTAAATTGTCTTGATTTCATATGTATTAACATTATCAATCTATTATCAAAAAGTGAATACTGATGTGGTAATTTAATTGTAAACTTTTGTGACTATTCATAAAGCATAAGATGAAGGTAAAAAGCTTTCAATTGGATTATAGCATTTTATTCAATCTAAGAGTGTGTAATTGATGGAGCAGTATATTATATTTTATGAAATTGCTTTTGCTTTTAGTATTGTTCCAAGTTCTTTTCATTTGGCTTTGTCCTTTTGACCAAAGCCACTTCTAATCAGACTAAGCATTCTCTATTCTAAGAGAGAGCCCTTGGCCATCACTTGTACACTAATTCTTATATTGCTTCTCTTCCATTGTAAAAATGTTTGGTGAATTTTTAATCAGAAAAAGCCTACCTTTGCTAATCAGAACTTTCATGACAATTTACCTTCTCATTTCTTTTCCTTTATCCGCACCATTTTCCTCCTAATTATAAAAGTAATTTTATTTATTGTAGAAATTTTCACATATAGGCAAGATTAGAATAGGGAAATAAAATAACATTCACATCCAAAGCTATTAACATTTGGGCATATTATTCATACCACTATTATTCCTATTGTTTGAGCACTTCCTTTGAATAGATGTTTCTTATATTTCCTCTACATATTTTGTCTTTAAATTTGGATCAAATATTTTAATATGGGGGCCTTTCTAATTTTTGCAAGAAAATCTATAAAATTTTTTTCTGTTTCTATGCTTAGAAGGGACTCTGTAACACCAACTGGACATATTTACTTCTTTTCATTCTATTTTTTTCTGTCTTTTTGAGACAGGGTCTCGCTGTGCAGTTCAGGCTGGCCTTGAGCTCACTTTTGTAGCCCAGGCTGGTCTCAAACTTGCACCGATCCTCCCGTCTCAGGCTCCCAAGTGCTGGGATTACAGGCGTGCGCCACCACACCCGGCTGTCTTTTCATTCTATTTAAGGATTACATTTTATAGTTAGTTTCATGGCTTATATGTAATTTAAGGAGTTTAATTTCAGTAGTCAGTACTCACTGAATTACAGTAAATTGTGCACATCTTTTCCTTTGACATGCAGTTTTACTCTTTTGAATTTTTTGTTTGCGACAGGGTCTTGCTATGCAGTTTAGGCTGGTGTTAAGCTCACTTTGTAGCCCAAACTGGACTTGAACTCGCAATGATCCTCCTGCCTCAGCCTTGCAAGTGCTGAGATTACAGGTGTGCACCACCACACCTGTTGGACTGGCAATTTTTCTATTAGGAAACATTAGCCTTTATTGTATTAGTACCTGCTTATGTTACTTGATATGGTTATAAGATTGTCATTCTTTTGCAAGTACAATATTATATTATCATGGCTTATTTGTCTAATATTTATTTATTTATTTATCTATTTATTTATATTATTATGGCCAGCTCAGCCTGTCCAGGGGGTGCACCTGGCACAACATGTGGTGCCAGGGATTGAACCGTGGTCCCTGCAGTTGCCTAAGCTTTGCTAATCAGGTGTTTTAGAGCACTGAACCATCTCGAGCCCCTCTCAAATATTTAAAAAGGCAATTTCCTTATGGCTATACTTTTTTCGCCTGGATTTTATTACTTGTTTTATTTATTTATTTATTTTTGTTTTCAGAACTTTTGTTTGCTTGTTTATTTATTTTTATGGCCGGCTCAGCCTGCCCTGAGTGCAGGGCTGGCGCAGCATGTGGTGCTGGGGATTGAACCGCTGTCCCTGCAGCCACCTAAGGTTTCCTAAGCAGGCACTTTAAATGAGTGAGCCATCCTGCCAGGCCCCATTATTACTTGTTTTAAGCTTTTTTTTTTGTATTTGATGATAGTTACACTGACTTTGTCAAAATTCAAAAAATCATATTGTTATTCTTATTTTATTATTTATAGTTTTATTACTATATGTTTATTTAGAAATAATGAACATATATGAAATATATTATACCCATAAGCATTTTAGTGTGTTAAGTTGATAGAATATATCTCACAAATTATTTTTATTACTCATTATTCTTCTAGATACCATTTTTACATTACATTTCATCATTTAAAAATTAATTTTATTGCTATGTTTTAGATATACATACTGACCACATTCATCATAGAGAGTTTACATTTGTATATATCTTTTTTTTTGTCTTTTTTTGAGACAGGGTCTCACTATGCAGTTCAGGCTGGCCTTAAGCTCACTTTTGTAGCCTACACTGGTCTCGAACTCACATTGATCTTCCTGCCTCAGCCTCCCATGTTCTGGGATTACAGGCATGTGCCACCACGCCCGGCTCGTATATAATGTATCTTGATTCTTCCTTTTCCCCTAGTCCCCTATCCTCCCTTCAACCTTATTTCCCTTCTTATTTATAAGAGCTTTGTGTGCTTTTATAATCTTCTATCTTTTCCCTTCCTCTCGTCCCCATTTCCTCTTTCTTACTGCTTTTTCCATTTGAACATGTTCTTTTTCTCAATGTATATATTGAGATTTATTTATTTATCTATTTATTAATTTAATTTATTTTATCTTTCTGCAAAGCTTTATTCCAGACTCATTCCTTCTTGGCTGCTGCTTTCCTCATGGCAGCCAGCGTGTTGCTCAGCTCCTCACAGTTCCTCTTGGCACGGATGTGCATCCCCACTCTTTGCTTGATGAACTTGAGGGTACATTTGTCCTTGGAGACCTTGAACAGCTCCATGGTGTGCCGCTTGTCCACACACCTCCTGGTTCATGTCCCAAACAAACCTGCTGTGTTTGGCGAGGTGTCCACAGCAGTGGCTGTGCCTTGGTTTGCTCACATTCTTAGTCACCTTGTGGTCCTTGTTGAGATGCATGATCATGAGTTAGCATAGGACCATGGCTATTACTGTTCTTTGATGGTTGCTGTGCCAGAAGTGAGATGGTCAAATTTAGGAAGTGTTGTGACTGTATAAATCATAGATGATAGAAAAGGCCTACAATAATCCAAAGAGCATTGTAGTCATACCAGAATAGATTATTGAATTAGCAGAATACATATTCTTGAGGAAGTGATGTGCTGAAAGTGCTACTTTTGAAAAGTGGCATATATGTTTGCTGTATTAGTGGATTAGAGTTGCCATATGAAAATAAAAGGAGACTATATTGCTTACAAAACAATACTGGTTTATTTCCCCCCAGTTCTGGAGACTAGAAGTCAAAGAGAAGGCTGTCAACAGGCCTAGTTCCTGATGGGGTCTCTTTCCTAACTTGTGGATGGTCGACTTTTCGCTGTGTGTTCACATGACCTCTTCTGTGTGTATTTGGAGAGAAACAGCCCTTGTTTGTCCCTTTCAGGGACACCAATGGCTGTAGGAATACAGTCATTCACTTGAGGACTTATTTAAGCATAATGAGTTTCTCACAGGTCTTGTCTACAAATTTAGTCATATTGTGTGTAAGCTAGGGTTTCAATATATGAATGGAAGGGCAAAATATTCAGTCTATAAAATTTTATTTGTGAAGGGGATAGCCTGGAAGGTGCTGGATGTATTGACAAAAATGAGGTAATGGAGATGCAAGATGTGAAGGGGGTCTTGAAAGAAAAAGAACGTTAAAAGTAGTTACTGAATGTTTACTTTGTAAATCCAGAAGATGGAATGTGAATTTCAGGTTTTGGTACATTACCATTAATGTGTTTATTTAGCATCTTGCTTAGAATTTAAGTTCTCAGGAGGGACTACGAAGATAAAACAACAACAACAACAAACCCTCCCCAGGTAAGTCTGTGTTAGATCCCACTTTAGTATTTTTTGTTTATCTCATCATATTACCTGTTTGCACCTGTATGGTCATGCCAGATCATAAAATTTTTGAAAAATTGGCATATGTCTTGTTTAAAGTGATTTTTATAGCTCACAAGAGAATACCTTTCACTTGTATAAACTCACTACTTGAAGATGATAACTAAAATGTAGGCATCAGTAACTTACAATGGCTTTAAAAAACAAAACAAGTCCATAAAATAATAAGAGGCTATGATTGTGAGATGGCTGCATTTTACTTTCCTTGGAAAAGGCTGCTATTGGTGTCTTACACATTGTTTTAAATATTATAGAAACATTTTTGGTGTGGGTAAGAAGATTTTCATGAAATTAGAAGATTATTCTAAGTGTTTTCTCAAAGGTCAGGAAGCACGTTTATTTTTGTGAAAAAGACATATATTTCAGGCTGTGCATGCTATGAGGTCTCTGCTACAACTACTCAGCCCTGCCACTGTGTAAAAATAGCCACCGATAACACATTGAAGTGCATGTGGCTATGTTTTAGTAAAATGTTATTTATAAAAAAAGTCTATGGACTGAATTTGGCTCACGGTCTGTAGTTTGCTGACAGCTATGCTAACACATTATGCAAATATTTTATAAATTTAGCAATTAGAAGGATAATTATGTGTAGGAAGAAGAATGGAAGACATGGCTACTATGCTTTGAATGACGGAAGTTGAGCAGTTTTGAAAAAGGTCCAAGGAAATTTAATCAGTGTATTTTTCTTTCTTTTCTCTTTTTTCTTTGTTTGAATTTTAGGGAAGGGTCTGCAGTGTGTTCAGGGTCTCACTCCTAGATCAGACTCATAGAGATCTGTCTCTTTACAGCCTCACAAGAGCTGGAATTACAGGTTTGCACCATCAGGCCCGGTCTCAACTGCCATCTCATAGTGCCCAGTGGATAGGGCCAGTACATGCCTGCTTGCAGGCACTTTAATCCACTGAGCTGTTTGGCCAGCCCGCCAATGTATTTTTCAATGCCCCAAGAATATTCTATATTATTAGGTGATTTGTACCTTGACAGAGTAAATTGGCATTACATATGAACTTGCAATATTATCTGAATGTCATTTAAGTCACTTCTTTCTCTTTTAAGATATTTCAGCAGAACAAAATAGTTATGGAATAATCAGTTCTACTTTTGTGTATTGGTGTATTCATGTAACACTTTCATTTTTTCAAGCCCATTACCTCATTTCCCATCACTCACATCTCCCATAATCTCTCCATTATTATTATTATTATTATTATTATTATTATTATTATTATTATTATCTTTTGGTACAAGGAATAGAATTCAGGACCTTAAACTTGTGAGGTGGTGCTGTACCATAGAGCTACATCCCTTGTCCATCTCCCTCACTTCTAGTAGTCTTCTTTCTTTTGAAATTTTATTTTATTTTATTTTGCAAAATAAAAACAAAAGCAAAACCAAAAGCAGAAAAAAAGACAGAAACAGGCTAACAAGACATACACTACACATATTCAAAACAAGAATAGAAAATTAACTATGGTTGTTACAGAATCTATTTTTATTGTCAAATCTGTTGCTCAGATACACATGTATAGTTATGAAATATTGTACAAATAATGGATGTTGAAGTTCACTTTAAATAAACCTTAACTTTTTTCATGTCTTTTAAAAAATATTTAAAAAAATTTTATTTTAAAGAGTATAATAATTGATACGATATTAGAAACAGCACATATGTAGGCAACCAAGATGAGAGGTATTTTTATTTCATTTATTTATTTTTGATAGTTTCACGACGCATTAGTAGTACATTCGCAATAATTGATGTATTGCATATTGTCCTCATAATAGCAATATAGAGCACAGGGTGTGGGCATGCTACATTTTCTAACTGATATTGGTAAGGACAGAAAAAAAAGAGAAAATTCTTCTCTTTGAACTGAGAGGAAGTAGATGTATACATAGTCCAGTGTTCCACAGTTGCAGTGGGTTACCAGTGCAACTGGCAACGTTGGAGGTTGTTGATTTAAGCCTCTTACAACTCATCATACTAATCTAGTTCTGTGTTTTATACCTCACAATTAAGCTTTTCTGCTGGGTGATCAAGGGAAACTTAAAGCAAGACCTGTATACTAAAACATTCATCTTTTGTATTTTCCAAGGTTAAATCGCCTCAGGATTAACTTTGCAACTAAATACAGTGATTTGTAGAACTGTTGTCAGTGTCAGCCCTCAGGATGAGTCATGGCCTTTGTTTGACCAGTTTGCTGTCTGTGAAAGCCTGAGAGCATGTTTTTTCTCTGGGTGTCTCTCCTTAGACAGTCAAACATCTTTGACTCTCTCTCAAGTAAATGATTGGCTAACCAAAAGATAAAAAATGGGTATTAATTGAGAATAAGACACTAGGCAAAAATGCCATAGGCGTGACAGGCTAAAATTTTGTACATCCTTGGATTTCTAAATGTCTGCATAAAAATGTGTACCTGCTTTTATCACATTCTATAGAGATTTATTAGAATATTAATGACGGAAAATACCAATTTCAAGCCATGTCTAAGATGTTTGATATTCAGAAAGAGTGATGTTAAGATCAATTACCTATGTTATAGAGCAATAGTATCACAAAGATTTTCTGCTGCAGGGTTGAGAATGTAAGATAACAGACCAAAAATTGGAGAAAGAGAAGGGCTATGAGGGTAGTCAACATTTTGGCCCTAGCCCTTCAAGTTCAGTGAGGACTCAAGACAAAAGAGAACCTGTGCTGTAACATACTATAACTTAGAGGTGTCCCATATTTTCTGGCCAAGGAGATTATGGGACCTCAGATGAAAGGGATAAATGAAGTATAGTGTGTCTAAGAAGAGTCACCTAGACAAAAAAAATATTCTCTCTGGCTTTCACAGAAAGCAACCTGGTCAAGCAAAGGCCATGACTCGTCCCGATGGCTGACACTGACAACAGTTCTACAAAGCACTCTACATAGTTCCAAAGTTAATCCTAAGGGGATTTGACCTTGGAAGATACGAAAGATGAATTTTTTGTTATACAGGTCTTGCTTTAACTTGCCCTTGATCACCCAGCAGAAAAGCTTAATTATGAGGCATAAAATGCAGAACTAGATTAGTATGATGAGTTGTAAGAGGCTTAAATCAACAACCTCCAACATTGCCAGTTTCACCGGTAGCCCAATGCAATTAAGGAACATTGGACTATGCATAAAACCAGTTCCTCTCAGTTCAAAGAAAATAATTGTTTTCTTTTTTTTCCTTATCAATATTGATCAGAAAATTTATCATGTTTACAACCTGTGCTCTGCATAATTACTATGAGCAAAACAATATGCAGTTTGTCAATTATTGCAACTGTACTACTAACATGTTTTGAAACTATCATATTGTTATTTCTTATTAAAAGCAACAAAAAATAAAATAAAATAAAATTTCTCTTATACAGTTAAGTGCTCCTATGTTTGGTGCATACATACTTATGACTGTTATCGCTTCCTGTTGAATTTTTCCCCTAACTAGTGTGCAGTGATCTTCTTTACCTCGTTAGATCATTCTTCATTATTATTTGCCATTATGTATGTCTCGTTTATCTGAATATCTAATTGTTTCCCCATACTTCTTCTTCTTCTTCTTCTTCTTCTTCTTCTTCTTCTTCTTCTTCTTCTTCTTCTTCTTCTTCTTCTTCTTCTTCTTCTTCTTCTTCTTCTTCTTCTTCTTCTTCTTCTT
>PVJA010020181.1:25260-37432 GCA_004027025.1 Myocastor coypus | reverse complement strand
ATTAAGTTTGGGACCATAGGCAGTACTTTGTAGAACTGTTGTTAGTGTCAGCCTTCGGGATGAGTGACGGCCATTGCTTGGCCATTTTACTTTCTGTGAAAGCCTGAGAGAATGTTTTTCTCTGGGTGACTCTCCTTAGATGCACCATAGTTCATTCATCCTTTCCTCTGAGGTCCCATAATCTCCTTGACCAGGAAATTTGGGACACTCTGAGTTATAGGATATTACGGCAAAGGTTCCCTTATATCCTGGGTCTTTATTGACCTTGAAGGGCTAGGGCCGAAATATGGACTATCCTTATAGCCCTTCTTTTTCTCCAATTTTTGGTCTGTTAACTTACATTCTTAGCCCTCCAGCAGAAAAGCTTTGTGATACTATTACTCTGTAAGATAGGTACTTGAGCTTATCATCACTGGCTTTCTGAGTATCAAATATCTTTGATTTAGCTTGGAAATGATATTTTCTGGCCATCATTGCTATTCTAATAACTTTCCATACAATGTGATATAAGCAGTTACACAATTTTGACAGAGATATTTGGAAATTCAAGGAAATACAAAATTGTACCCTTTGAAGAATATGGTATTTGGCCCAGTCTCTTATTTTCAAGTACTACTCTTGATAGAATGACAGTAACTGAGTTTACGCAAGGAGCAGTACATATCAAAAAGACAAGAGTGACATGTATTCCAAACATAATTTTAGCGTGAACTTTCTATTTTATTTATTTAATTATTCTTGTACCCATCAGTGTTTTTCTGTGTTATTTTCCATATGTTTACTATATCATATGCCTACTCCTTCTAACAGCTTTATTTTTTAATTTTGTAATTATTACATGTTCATTCTTTTATGCTTTATTTTAAATATGAATTTTCATATAAATTTGTTTAGTGCTAAAAAGTCTTTGTTGGTATCTTTATTGGTATTGATGGACCTTTGTCCACTAACTGAAGACCACTTACAATTTTAATTACTGTTAAGTCCCTGGTATCTAACATGTTGCCGGCCAGACTTCTAGCAAATACCTGTTAGATGAACAAGTAGATGAAAGAGCATTTTATAGTTTATAACTTTCAAAATGTGACAAAAGGCATATTCTTAAATGGTTTTAAAAATGAAAGTTTAAAAATATGTTTTAGTAAACAGCCTTAATGTTAACAAATTAATTTTTCTATTTTAAAGTTCTTATAAGATTGTTAGATACAACCACAAATTGGTTCCCATGATAGCTCTGAATATTTTTTTAAAAGGTTCCCCTTCCTGAAAAGTTTTACTAGCATTTGATGAAAAATGATTGTTTTCTGATGTTTAAAGGGACAGATTATTGTATTGTTTTAATAAATATTCATGTATATGACTTCTGCTGTATGGCTAACCCTCCTTAGGGGGCTGTACTGTGTAAGATTCATGGTCGTATGTAACTGTCTCCCATTCTGTCTATGACAGGATTGAAGAGGGACAATGACATGAGCAACAGTGAAGTGTTACCCTTTTAGTGTGAAGCTTACAAGCCTATTCACTAAAAGTAGGTTAGATTTTTAAGATGCTTTTCTTTGAAATTTTGAGTATATGCAGTAGTTTTTGGGTTGTGCGATCTCTATATCTTTTCAAGACATAGTCTATTATGCTCTTTGGTGTGTGTGTGCACAAGCACACAAATCCTCTGATTTTAAGGCACTCCAGCAGGCTTTTCCTTCTTCTTATGCCTCTTTCACTGCTTAAATGCAGCTGCCTCAGCTATGGAAGACAGCGGCCAACTGGCACATAACAGGAAGTATAGCAGTTGGCAGAAAGGACATTTGTTAATGACACCAAAGTGAGTCAGTTTTCTTGCGAAAAACTGCACAACTAAATCTCTAATAGAAGAATGCCAGAGTTTTATTTCAGTCATTTCCTAATCTATATCTATGTATCTCTATATCTATTTTTCTTTCTTACATGTATGTCAATATTAATAAATCTGCTGTATGGAAAGAAGAAAGTAAAGAAAACTACCAACACAAAATAAAAGTTCTTAACATAGTTTTCCAAGTAAGAGAGAAAGGGAGGGAGGGAGGAAGGGAGGAAGAGAGAGAGAGAGAGAGAGAGAGAGAGAGAGAGAGAGAGAGAGAGAGAGAGAGACTGGGAATAGAACTGAAGGCCGCATACATGCTAGTATATGCTAGGCAAGTGCTTGGCCTTGAGTGCCTGTTGTTTTTTGAGTGTAAACTATTGTCATTTTAAGTACCAAATGAATAATTAAGGATTTCTTTGGATTAAAAGAAAGTTTCTTTCTTTTATCCTGGATCAAAAGGCAGTTTCTCTTTTTGACTCACTCTTCTGAGTATAATTTAAAAATAGGCTTTGGAGCCAATGTTTGGTGTAGCTACCAGAGAATATTTTCCCTTGAAATGTGAACACGTTATGAGTTAAGGGATCATAATGCAGGTGTACCAAGTGTTGAATAAGCTCTTGTGATCTTTCATAAGTACCTAACTCTGCAAAAAGATGTCTAGCATTATAGTTAGGGTCACAGAGTTTGTTGTCTGACAGACAAGGTTAGTGCCTTGGTTTTGCTAAATTAGTTTGGCATGTTACTTAATTCTTCTAAGCACTATTTTTTTCATGCGTACAATGAATATGTAGGTTAAAATATACACCTGGAGCCATGCAGTTGTCCTAAGTATGTATATCCTCTCAGTTCTGCAAAGGAAACAAGGGTCCCAGATTTACTATCAGTCACTAAATTGTCCAGATGCAAGGGCCACCAGATTTTCAAGATGAATTACTATGATCCTTTGTAAAAGGAGCTACTGATCCATTCACTAAAAGTGTCTTACAGGATTTTTGTTGGATAGGATCAGTAGCTCTTGATCCTGAACAAAATGAACAAAAATTGTACATTTGAAAAGACTCAACAAAAATTATGGCAGATGTATCCACTATTGGTAAAGCCACTTTCCTTGGAATTTCTGTGTTAATGGAAGTGTTCTATTTCTGTGAATGGGAGTCAGTATCCAAATGTGGCTCCTGAATACTTGGTATGTGCCTAGTTTAAAGTAGGAATAAATTTTCCTTGTTATAACATTAGTTACCATGACACAGCCACTAGCTTATAGAACACAGCTCTCTAGTGCCCAGATCGTAATTGAAAGTATAAATGATTCTAAAAGAAAGCATCCTTCCAGTCAACAAGTTTTAAAGATCAGTAGTATGCAGTGAACCGAAGATGGCTTTCTTCCTGGTGGTGTTTGTGTGCGTATGCAGCATTATTCTTGAGCCATTGTTCGAGCAAGCATAGTTCTGTCAGTCTGTGATTTGGAGCACTGTGGTTCAGCAGAATAGAACACTCACCTGAGTAGGGCAGCCTGGCTGTGAAACCTATGTTCTCCCCTCCTCCACCTCAAGAGCTGTTATAAACACTGGGAAAAAAAACAAAACAAAACAAAAAAACTATGGACCATCTGTAGCTGCAGATGGGGATTTGTGGATGGTGTACAAGTTGCAGTCATGGAATCAGCAGAGATGCCCAAAATATGTCATCCAAATTGACCAGTCCGAATGGTGAAGAGAACATTATCTTGTGTCGACACTCAGACTCTCAAGCCTTCCAGGGTGGATGGCCCCTCCTGGGGTCACAGTCTCATTCTTTTTCCTGTTCCCTGACAGCACTACTGCTTTTGCTTTCAGCAAGCTGGACGCAGAGGTTCAGGGACAGGTTGTCTGCACAACCATCTGAAGCGCCACAAAATACACTGCCATTGTCATTTTCTACCATTTGATTTTTACTGCATAAAATGGGTTGTGAGAAAGTAATATTTGACTTGTTTGAATAGATGAGTACTATGGGTAAATGAACTGTGCTGGTTTGGTGAAGTAAATTTATATTTTCATTATTATCCCTGAGTTTTATTTTTTGTGCATTTGCTAACATACATAATTTTACCATGTCAAGCTTAAAATGGCATTGAGGTTGGTAGATTAAACTGTTTGAATTTGCTGAGAAGGCAGCAATTAAGTAGGCCATTAACAGCTTCAGACTGTGAGGATCATTTGAGAAAACTCAGCTTATGTGTAAAGCTGATAGCCCGTTTTTAGGCCTGGGAATCTAAGATGTCTTAATTTGATAGACTCACACATTGCATTTATTTAAACGCATCTGAACCTCTGAATCTGGTTCAGTGCACCCACAGAGAATACCACTGAGGGAAAAAATCCCAGAGCACGATCAGACCAAGTCTTTATTTGAGAATACTAGGCTTGAGGGCTCTTACTAACTTGAGAAAGATGTAGCATGTGTAAGACTATAGCAGGACAGAACTGGAAGAGGTTCCTACAATTTCTGTAATTCTTGGTTAAGAATATAAGAAAGAGGATGTAGGTTTCATTCTGTGGATGAACTCCAGGTTTTAGGCAATTTGAATTTTTTTAGGAGGGCTGGAAAGCAATAGTTGAGCATCTAAGCCTGCATGTGGGAAGGGTAGGAGAAGTGGCTCACAGGGACAGACAGGCAAAGCCACATTTTGTGTCTTACTCCAAACAGTTCAATAGTTTTTTTCTTTCAGGAAAGCAAAGCTGGGCTAGTGCAGTCTGTAGTTCTGTAGTCTGAAGAAATGTATGTTCTGAGGTGGGGTCTGAACCACATTCTGGGGGTACAGTGGCTGCAGTTATCCTGGGTGGGATGTTCCTCTTCTATGTTCCTAGAGAGGAACTTGGTAGGTGTCACTCTTCTGACCTCTACTTCTAGAGAAGGTAGGTGCCTCCTAGGCCTCCAGGGGCTTCAGTGCACCTAGCCCTCCTACTTGGCCCTGACTGGTGCTCAGCTTGGACTGAGCTCATCCAGATGCCAGTGTTCAGGTGCATGCTTTGGATCCTGGCCAGTGTTAGCCAGTTTTGTGCTGCAAATCTCACCTGTGTTCTCCAGCCCAACTTTGTCAGTAACACAATTGACATTTGATCTCCATCTGTCTGTATTTTGTATCTATTTATTTGTTAGTTTCAAACTCAGGAGTCAGGACAAAGCGATTTTATTACTGACCTGCCAAATCTAGGGACACACAAGGGCTAGGAACTCTTACAACAGATCTTAAATAGCTGAACAAGTACGTATGTAGTCTCAGCTCTTCCAACAGATTTGCTAGGCAAATATGATTGATTCTATTTTTTTTTTCCTGTGCAGAGATGGGTTTAGAAAGAGGGAACAGCTAGCCTAGGATCACACTGCTATAAAGTGGTCCTTGGTTCCAAACAGTTTCTTGTGCCCTTGAGCTGGACTGACTCATGCTTACAGTGTTTCCTTGTGGCGTATACAAATGCACACTCCAGCACTCTGGCTGCAGTCAGCCGCTCCCTTCCTCCTGGATCCTTTTCATCTGCTTTCATTGTCTCTACTTACATAACTGAATTTGAAGCAATGCCTCCAATGCATCTGTCTTGGGTGATTTTCTGAACTTAGTTTTTTTTTTAACACCATTGCCTTGCTAGGAACAGCATGTTACTTTGTTCATATGCTTGGCCTTGTGTTCCAAGCTACATTAACTATAAATACTGCACACAATTTTGGTTCCTCAGAACTCTGTCTGCCTGCCTGTCTGTCCTTCTCTGTTTCTCAAGTGAACTTTTGTTATTTGCTCTATGTACAAGGCAGTGCTTTTTTTTGTCTTTTTAAGAAAAACATTCAGCAGATAATGATAATTTGCTGTTGTGCATAGGCATGAGTAATCGAGGCAAGATAGAGGCATCTGGACACAGTCAAATCTGAAGGCAGCAAAAACTTGAGTCAGGACACAGGCTGCTTGAACATTGCACTAGGTTAAGTCCCACTGAGAAATCTATACCTAAGGGTATATGTGAGGCCACAGCCCCAGTGCAGTTAGTTAAAGATATGAATACATGAAAAAATTTTTAAGTGCATCTTTACAGAACAGGGTCTATAGGGAGTACAGGGTCTCACTACATAGATTGAACTCGTAGTGATCCTCCTATTTGTGGCCTCCCAAGCTCTGGGATAACAAGTACGCGCCACCACACCCAGTCTCAATCACTGTCTTGGCATGTCCCTGGTTTAGGGCTGACGAGGCACTCTGGGGATCAAACCCTGGCCTCTATGCACTACTGAAGCAGGTATGTTAGTCCATTGAGCTACCTGGCCAGCCCTGAAAATTATAGAAGGAGAAATACATAAGAATTGTTTTGATACATGTTTTATTGCATATGTAGGTGTGAAGGGTATGGTTTCTAGCTATATCTTTTTGGCAATAAAAGACTCCTTGTTACATCTTTTTGTAGTTTACATTTCATTGTTATTAATAGTAATAGTACATTCCTAATATTTGATACAATGCATATTGTTGTCCTCCTAGTAGTTATATGGAGCATAGGGTTTAGATGTGGTAATTTTTCTAATCATTATTGGTACAAAAAATTTCTTCTCATTGAACTAAGAGAAAGTAGTTGTATACATAATCTGATGTTTCATAATTGCAGTGGGTTATTGGCAAAACTAGCAATGTTGGAAGATGTTGATTTAAGCCTTTTACAGCTTAGCATACGAATTTAGCTTTACATTTTATGCCTCATGGTTAAACTTTTCTGCTGGGTGGTTAGGGGCAAGTTAAAGCAATACCTGTCTAACAAAACATGTAACTTTTGTATCTCCTGAGGTCAGTCAGATTCCCTCAGGATTTACTTTGAAACCACATGCAGTGCTTTGACAATATGCATTGTATCAAATATTGGGAATGTACTACTAATGTGTTTTGAAACTGTCACATTGTTATTTCTCATTAAAAGTAATAAAAATAAAATAAAAAATAAAGATTTTTTTTAAAAAAATTTCAGTATGGTTATGCCATATAAACCTGTTAAAAATCATTTTTTTTCTTAAAAGTAGAAAATTATGTAAAAATTTCTACATACTGGTGGCTTTGAGGGTAATTATGAATTTCATGATGTATGGTATGCATTTCTTGTGTTTCCCAAGTGTATAGGCACTCTAGTGTGTGAGACTTAAGAAGACATCTTATAGTGATGAACTGCAGACTAAAGTTTATAATGGTAGACTTTCTCATGTTATGTTTATGTGATTTTTATGTACCTGTGATATAATAATTAGATGTTTCTAAACATTATAAAGTTGAGACAACATCATTATAACAACAAAAGACTGGTCAGTGGTTGTCTATAAAGTACATGTGTAAATAAGTACATTATATTTATGTATTTTTTAAATTTATTTATTTTTTTTCTTGTTTCAGAACCTTTATTTATTCACTCATTTTTATGGCCGGCTCAGCCCGCCCCGATGGCAGGGCTGGCACAGCATGTGGTGCCAGGGATCGAACCGCGGTCCCTGAAGCCACCCAAGCTTTCCCAAGCAGGCGCTTTA
This sequence comes from Myocastor coypus, assembly GCA_004027025.1. Lineage (NCBI taxonomy): Eukaryota > Metazoa > Chordata > Mammalia > Rodentia > Myocastoridae > Myocastor > Myocastor coypus. The sequence continues at coordinate 30,063 of PVJA010020181.1, read as the reverse complement.
GACCACTGAGCCATCCCACCGGGCCCTAAGTACATTATATTTAAAAAGAAACTTCCATTTAAAAACATGACAATAAGTTTCTTTGTTATTTAATATTTTATAATTAGATAAAGATAATGAATTAAAAGTTGTTTTATATTAAAATGAAATTTTAAATGCATCTCACCATAATAATGAAAAGCTTATTAGTTCTAGTATAATAATGACATCAAATTGTTAAGCTAGGATGTCATATTTGTTCTTAATTTTAAATTTTCCTAATAAAACATTGTAGCCATCATCAAAAAAATGAAAAATAAAAATTTTTATAAGGGTGTCAATATAAAAAAATACATAGTAATATATGTTTGATGTCTTGATATCTGTCTTGAAGGCCTAGACCTCTCAATATGAAATTTGAAACCCACTTCTAGGCATGAGGACTCATTGTTAATTTTAACCCACTTTTCTTGTATAGGTGATTGGTAGATGCTTATTAAATATTATGTGCACAGAACTTGTAAGTTGTAAATATAATAGTGAAAAAAATCTCTGCCAACAGCAAAAGCTACAGGGAAATTAGTCATCAGAATATAGTGTGGAAAGTGTAATTTTGGGTCCTAGTGAGTGTGTGAAGGACAGGGGAACACTGAACCAGGTTTTCTTGTGAACTCAAGGGAAGCTAGTGATGGCTGATCTTACACTGGCTGATGAGTAGGGCTCAACAGAGAATTGGGAGTGAGGTGAGAGTAATTCAGGGAACATAGTGGAGAACTCAAGGGCAAGGCAGTGGGGCTAGGCAGTCTCTCTGTGGGAGTCACCTCAGAGTGGTTTTTGTGGTGCCCTGAACAGGGGTGTTGGTCCAACTGCTACTTGCTAGCAAGTGTTTAGGTCACAAAAATCAGCAATGTTTGGTGTCTTCAAGGTTTGTCATTCAAAATGCCAAGTTACCTGTAATTCTCAGACTCTCACAGACAGTATATTAGGATTTTAAATCATGTGAGTAACTAAAGCTCATCCCAGGCCAGACCAGACCCTGCTACCAAAGAACAAAGAAACTCTGCATTCAATTTCAGGAAATAACTGAAGGACAAACAATTCCTACATTTAAGTTTAAAATTCAAAAAGACTTAACTTAAATTCTAGTGGGTCAATGGCTGAAAGAGCTGAATGGCTTTTTAACTGAGCTTTAGTTTAAGAGAGTAAAATGTTGCCTTATGTACTCCACATGCCATTCAAAACTCTGGCTGTGAAAATAATTTGAAAAATAAATTCTAAAACCGTTTTTGTTGTACAATTAGAAACACAAAAGACAGAAAGCAGTTTTCTTTTTCTCTTTAAGGTGTCTTTGGCGCTTTATTTTCTAAAATGTTCTTTTTTTTTACGACATAAATATTAGATATGAGTTCTGCCTATTCAAAGTATATGTGCTGGGCTACAATAGTCTTTAGATAGGTGAACCTCTGGGTTTTTAAATTTTAAAAAGTAGACATAAAGGGTAAATATTTGCCCCAGCAAATAGCAAAGAACTGATTTAAAAAACACTGAGAAGGAACATATTCCTGCTGGTTCCTCTCTTCTTCCCCACATCTCTCTCCTTGCTTCCTGCTCCTTCTCCCCATACCTCTCACCCCTTCACTGGTCTTGCCCTGCCCAATAAAGCCTCTGCACCTTCTTGCTTGTAATTTGTTGCTAATCAGCTGTCACTGTCATCGCCATGATGAGAGGTTCATCTCTGGCTGAGGGTAATGGCCTTAAAAGTCACAGAGTCAATGTCAATGGGATTGCTCCAATTCAATCACTGAGCTGAATGAGGGATGGCACCTGCTGACATTAGCACTCATTTTGAGCTCAAGCATCTGGGCCCCAGTAAATAACCATCAGTGGGTGGGTCTGGGGGACAGGTCATTAGCCCCACGAAAAATAAATATCGCTTCCCTTGATGGCTGCGAGTAATTTAGCTCAGACGAGGAAATTTCACCCTAGATTAAGTATGATGAGCCAATATCAGTCAGAGGAGGCCAAACAGTGAGAGCTTGATGAGATAGAGGGAAATTTATATTCAGCTGGCTGCATGTGAGATGAGCCCAAAGAAACGTTGTACCCTTCCGGCCCATCTTCATGTACACATGCAGTAGTGGGCTTATCTCATTGCTGACTGCTTCCTGTCTGGTATTTCAGAGTGCTGAGGGCTTGAAGTGAGACTGGAGGCTAGGTCTGGGTGAATACACAGGGCAGGTTCACTGTTTTCTTCACTTTGTGTAGGGATTTTGTCTTCGAGCATGGAATATCATAGCTCAGTCCTCCTTTGCCAGCATTTGGCTGGTAAAAAGGAATGGCCATGGCTGCAAGCTTTCACAGGCAGGGCTTAGCTCCCAAAATAGCAGATCCAGTCATAATTATTTTGGAGGCCCAGAAGGCTCCTTTCTGTCTTGTAAATGAGTTGGCAGATGCAGGGAAGATGGGCTGGACCCCTGCATTTTGAACCTTGAGAAAGAAGAACCACCACCTTATATTCACAAGAACATCTTTTTATTTGCCCCCATGATGTTATCCATCAAATCTAGAGAGTTATTAATAAAAGGTCTTTATTAGAAGTAATTTAGCTCACTTTAGAATCATATTTTATATCCATAAGTCCCTTCCCTTTGTCCACCCTTTCCTTCATTGAACTAGATATATCTTAAAGCTGAGTGGATCTGTTTTCCAAGCAGTCACATAAAGTAGTAGAGGTATTCCATTTTCCTGTGATTCACTTTGGTAATGGACTTTGAAAAAGGTTTTATCAAGGATATTATATATTTATAATATATAATATAAATGTATGTCTATGGTTCTAAGTCATATACACATACCTGAGAAACCAAACTTTTAAAATATTCTTAAGAAACCAAGATTTCCTTCACTGACTTGCATTTCTGAATTTTGTTTTCATGATGATGAGATTAGCTTCACTGCAGAGAAATGAGCTATTAGCAGTGCCAGTCCTGGAGACCTGGGAGGTGGTAGACAGTCCTTGTGTATGGTGGAAAGACATGGATGCACTGAGAAAACTCATGCCTGGGAGATAGGACTGACTAAGAGCTCTGTGAAACCCATTAAACCAGCGGTTCTCAACCTGTGGGTTGCAACTCTGGTGGGGGTCGAACGAATACATAATGCATATGAGGTATTTACATTCTGAATCATAACTGTAGCAAAATTACAGTTTTGAAGTATCCTCCAAAATTATTTTTTGGTTTGGGGTCACCGCAACATGAGGAACTGTATTGCAGAGTCATGGCATTAGAAAGGTTGAGAACCACTGCATTAGACTATAGTACATACTTCTGGATTGAGTTCATAGAGATCTGTTATGATGAGTAAGTGCCCCACACTTATGGAATCATGAAGCCTTGTTTACTTTATTCAGAACATTGTTCATAGTTTACATGTAGAGATACCTGAGTACTCATTTGTTAATGACATGAAGTGAATGTTCAATGAATATTTGATAAATGATTGTTAAAAGTATTTGTTCCATATCCCTTCTTTTAGACTGTAAGTTCCAAAGGGACCGAACTGACTCTGTCTTGGACTGCTGTATTCTTGGTGTCTAGCTTGTGGGATGCTGTACAATAGTTCCTCAATAAATATTTAATGAACAAGTAAATTGTTTTTTGAACTCTTCGTACATGCCAGGTATTATGTGAGGGTCTAAGAGGTATTACATATACAAAGTAGACCATATTGTTTGGCAAAAAAGATATCTATATAAAAAAGTTCAAGAGGAAAGAAAGCATGTGTTTTCTGTATTCATTTTTAATGATACAATCTGATGTTGCATCAGTGATTGCCCAGTGTGTGTCAGGAATTGTAACAGGGAGTACTAGTGTGGAACTACTGCTTGGGAAGAACTTCCATGTGAAAGAAATCATGTACTTGATCTAGGGAGATGTGAATACAATGATTTTATGTTTTGTTTTTTACTGAATATACAACTCTATAGTATGTTTTTGTTCAATATGCAAGATCATTTTGTTTTGTTTTGTTACTGGGAATCAAATTCAGGATTTTCTGCTTGCCAGGCAGGTACTGTGCCACTGAGCTATATCCCTGGCAAACATATAATATTGTTAAAGCTCTTCTGCTCTTTTAGCTAGTAGATGTTTTCAAAGTGAACTCACAACTTTGTGATATTGTATAGACAGAGAAAATATTTCATTCATGGTTGGAACAGATAAGAGAGAGGAAGGAATAAGAGAGTTGGTTCAACAGAGCAAAGATGGAAACAGAGCCCAGCTCTTTACCAATAGGAAAGAGAATAAAGTAGTACAAATCTTAAATCAAAGCTTTAATTTGGCACACAGTATGATGTTGTCATTGTTGTCATTAAGTATATAGTCATGGACAGAAGGATAATATCAAATTAATTCAATTGTCCTTTGTTACAGATTTTATTAAAGATAAATTTGTATGTTCCTTTCAAAGAAAGAAAATACTAATCTTCTAATATTTGCAGAATAATAATGGATGAAGTTTTTTGAGTCAGATGAGAATGCTAGGTATATTTCTGGAAGGCATAATGATGAAGTAATTTTTAAAAATTGTCACTGTGCTCCATATTTCATGGTATGAACTTAAAATTTTATGCTTAATAGAATTTTTGATATTTTATATATGATCAGTTTAAATGGATCAGATTATATTTTTGAAGGAAACTAAATGACTTCATGTTATACACTTTAAATTAACTTTATTGGCTTATTTTAGAATGATCACATTCATTATAGGGAATTCATATCTGTACATGATGTATCTTTTTTTTTTTTTTTTTTTTTTTTT
>PVJA010020181.1:0-25160 GCA_004027025.1 Myocastor coypus | reverse complement strand
GTGAGCATCTTTACCTTTAGTGTTAGGTACTAAGAACTTTCTATATTTTTTATCAAGGAAATAAAGGTATATCCTATTTCTATAGCCTAGAAACAAAAGATGTGGATGAAATAGGTCTGGAGTTATGGTACAGTGTGACCACTGCTAACATTCAGAGTTTTGTAACATTCAGATTCTCCATGTTTTACTGAACTCCGTTTTTCTGATTATTCACAGCAGAATGAGGAGTAGTGTTCGGCTTAGTTGTTTATGGGTTCTAGTATAAGATGAAGATCGGGTCTCATGGTTAAAGGAGTTTTGAGATAATATGTACATTAAAAACCATATTTTTCACTTCTATCTTAGCATACAGACCTGAAAATTCTTGATTTTTCAAGTTTGAAAATAAACACAACCTCTTTTGTCAGTCAACGTTTACAAATGCAAAGGCCGAAGGATCTCAAGTTCAGGACCCCCCCCCCCAGGCAAATTTGTAAGACATTCAAAATAAATTGAGAAAGGTGTTGGAGATGTAGCTCAGTTGTAGAGCACTTACTAGCACTATACACAGGCGATGACACCAGTGGCCAACATAAAGCTGCCAATAATTTGAATAAATTATGAATTTTAGTAACATTTTAGGAATAATAAAGTTAAAAGTGTTAAATTAAAAATTAAGAGAATTTTCCATTCAAAATAATCTCTCAAAACCAGTTCATAACAATCACTAAAGACACATTCTTTAAATCCTTTGGTTATGAAAATATTTTATTTATTAATTTATTTACATTTTATCTTTTTGAGACAGTCCTTTTCTATGTAGTTCAGGTTGGCCCTAAAGTCACTTCATAGCTCAGCTGATCTCGAATGTGCAGAGATCCTCCTGCCTCAACCTCCTAAATACTGGGATTATAGGCATATACCATGATGCTTGGCTGCCATTTATTTTGAGTATCCAATAAATATGGTGATGATGGAAATAGGAATAAGCAGCATTAATATGTAGTTCATTAGCCAAATAGTAACAACAGATCACTGTAGTAATCGAAGAACAGACAGTGCACCTCCAGAAACCATAAGATTTACGTTTATAGCCTAAAATGTGGGTTAAGCCAATATAGTAGCAAGACTAAGAATTAAAAGAGATAGGAAGGAGAAGCAAACCAATGACTGGTATCAATTACAAGACGAAAGAATTTGCACCAGTATCATAAGGGATTCAACTCTGTAGTGCTTATGGTGATGTGTGAGGGAATTAGCAGCATAAGCAAGTCTCCATAAATTTTAAAAATTGTGTAATTAGAGAATGTTGCCAGGAATACATAGGGGGCTGAGGTTGCACAGATTGAAAAAGTTTTGTTTTCCTCTTAAAATTTTTGATTCTATTGCATTCATATTTTGTTGTTGTTATTGTCTTTTTGAGACAGGGTTTCACTATGCAGTTCAGGCTGGCCTTGAGCTCACTTTTGTAGCCCAGGCTGGTCTCGAACTTGCACTGATTCTCCTGCCTCAGCCTTCCAAGTGCTGGAATTACAGGCATGCGCCACCATGCCTGGCACTATTGTATTCTTATCTCTTTGAATTTTATGTTGGTGTGGGCCAAAAAATTCAGATTTATATCACTATAATGCTGATATAGTGAGAAAAAGTGCTGTTACTAATGCACTGCTCATGAATAAATCATTGATCAGTTCTTTAAAAGTAGCAAGAGAAGCCGGGCGTGGTGGCTCACGCCTGTAATCCCAGCACTTGGGAGGCTCAGGCAGGAGGATTGGTGCGAGTTCGAGACCAGCCTGGGCTATAAAAGTGAGTGCAGGACCAGCCTCAACTGCATAGCGAGACCCTGTCTCAAAAAAAAAAAAAAAAAAAAAAAAAAAAAAAGTAGCCAGAGAATAGTTATTGTGTAGCTGTCTTGCACAATGCATCTTTTCTCTTTTTTACATTTTTCTGAATTTTTTAAATTGCAAAAATCTCCTTTTAACTACTACTAGGATTGAGGCAATCTTCTCCAGATATCTTTGGTAAATTAAAACTTACTGTAGCCTGAGGCTGGGGATTTGGCTCAGCCGTGGAACTCTTGCCTAGCAAGCTAGAAGACCTAGGTTTGATCCTCAGCACCAAAACCCAAAACTAAACTTTTTGGTTTGTGTATAGGTGTCACCCCAAAGCCTCATGCAGTCATGGGGTGGCTTCTGGAATTTGTAATTGATTATTGTGGAAATGGGTGCTGCACCTCCCCTGGGGCAGTTGACTTACATTTCAATGTAAGGGAGGAAGAGTAGTTAGCCACTTGAGCTGCTGCTAGATCTCCCTCCTCTCTTGCTCTTTTCTGCCATCATGCAAGGTTGCTCTCTGCCATGTGCCACTCTGCCTTGGAGCCAGCTGAATATGGACTGAAACCTCCAGTAATAGTGACCTAAATAAACCTTTCCTTCCCTCATTTTGAGTGTCTGGTATTTGTCCCAGCAATAAGAGAAGAGTAACTAAGACAACAATTCAACCAAAAAAATACAATAAGATAAAAAAAGACCAAAAACAAACAAGGCAATTACTGCCGTGTACCTGTGCATGACACAATCATTGTCAATATGATACCTCAGTTCTGCACGACTCTGTGAGCCAGTTTTAGTTCTGACCATTTAAATTTAATCTTAGTTAAGTGTCTATTCTTTCTCTTCTTGTTCTTTACACTTTAAAGGTTAGTCTATTTAGGCCTTACAGTTTATGAGCAATATAGTCAATATGGCTCTGTACTATATGTAACATATTTGTAAGGAAATTTTCTTTGTATTTCCTCCTCTGCTATTGGTTGTATAAATACACACACGTATAACATATTTGTTACTCTCAAAAACATTTATAATAAAATGGAAAAGGTAAATAGAGCCATAAAGGAATATCCCCTCCTTGTGGAACTTCACATTAAATGTAAGTGTAGATTAAAACATAAAATATATTTTAGATTCTCTATTGTTTAAATGAATATATGCTCTTGCTTTCAGATATTTGGCAAATTTTAACTATAGTGCTATTTATACAGGAAATGGGAAATATCAGTCACTTTGTATTAATGATGGAGAGAATAGTATCTAACATTTATAAAACATGTAATATGCTTTCAGGAGCTTTTAAATTTTCAACTTCATTTTACCATTTAATAATCTTCTGAGGCTCTTTTCTGTCTTTTGTTTGATTACAATTGCTACATAGCAAAAGGAGAAATAAAATCACACTACATTAGATATTATTGTGGGAAATATTAGGATAATCTAATCGGAGGCCTTCCTTGTAAAAATGAAACTGAGACCCAGGTTAAGTGACTCATCTGAGGTCATACTGCTACTTAGAACCAAATCTTTTAACAATTGAATCTATCACATTCTCTTACCAAGTAATACTGCTCATGTCCAATATGGGCTTTTCAAACCTGTGCTGTGGGAGATCCGCGGGTTTAAACATGAATTATCTAGTTTGACTCCCTGTGTTGACCAAACTGCTTAGTCTTTTAAGGGCTATCTCTCACTCTCTTTTTCTTTCTCCTTTTATTTGGATATTTAGAGATAATCAACTGAATCCTTTTAGTCTTTGCTAAAGTCTTTCATTTTACATCAAAGCTGAGATAGATACTTTGTTTGCCCTAGCTCTTTGATATTAAAATCAATCCATTTCTAGAACAGAGAAAAACAGGCTTATGAGTTAGAGGTTGAATTTGTAGATTTTTTACTGTGGTCTTGAAGCATTTCTGTTGTTGCTGAAAGGGCATGCCTCTTATCTGAAAGCACAGTTATTAAAATATCTGCAGTTCATGGTTAATTAATGTGGTAGTCTCTGTTTGGTAGGGGCATCCACAGAAGTTTGTCATAAGGCCTTACTGAAACCATGAGAAACAAATGTAGGCAAAAATCTATCTCAGTGATATGGTAGAAGTACCCTGATTTTAGATCTCACACATGCAGAAGGCCTCAATTTAAGAATGGCAGTCTTTTCAAGACCAGTGAGTAGAGCAGGCTTATGGTACATCACTGTGAGTGACTCCACATTATACAGAGTGGTCGTGTTGCCCAGGGGACTCCATGTTACAGGAAAGCAGCTTGCTATGTGTAAATGCATGGCAGGAGGTTGTGGTAACATGTCTCGGCAAACAGATTACCACCAGATGTGGGCCCCGCCAGGCTTATGAGAAAGAGCAACCCTCAGCTACACAGCACAGTCATAAGTCATAAAGTGATGACTAAATTAATCATGCTAATAAAAAGTTGCTACCTATAAACTTACCAGTTGAAGCCAGGGCCAGATGGATGTATAATATAGTGAAGCCATATTTAAAAAAAATCAAATGACACAAAATACAAGAGATAGAATATCAAAGGGGTTTTCTATTCCCCAACATGGTGTTTTATCATCAGCAATTTGGTGAGAGTCTTTTATATATATATATATATATATATATATATATATATATATATATATATTTTTTTTTTTTTTTTTTTTTCTGTATTTAGGACAGGGTATATTATTTTAAATGTTGTGACATGAAGACTTGTTAGACCTATTGTTATAGCACAATTCATATTTTTCCTTCAATACAATTTATTTAAAATGGTCAAGAAATACTGAAAAAGGTGAGATTTTTGTTGCTTACTTTTTACCCTAAAGAATTTATATTCTTCTTTCTCATTCCCCGGCCATGTTGGCGGCTCCTCCTGGCTGAGGGCCGTCTGCACCTAAAGCTGGAAGATGGTGGCCACAAAGAGGAAAAAAGTCTCTGTAGTCCATCAGCTCTCGGCTCCAACTTGTTAAGAAAAGTGGAAAGTACATGCTGGGGTATAAGCAGATGCTGAAGATGATCGGATAGGGCAAAACGAAGTTGGTCATCTTTGCCAACAACTACCCAGCCTTGAGGAAATCTGAAATAGAGTACTGTCCCATGCTGGCCAAAACTGGTGTTTGGCCACTGCACCTAATAATGTAGAACGACACCACTATAGCAGCAGTAATATCGAACGGCATGTGGAAAATACTATAGAGCATGCGCATCATTGATCTAGGTGATTCTGATATCATCAGAAGCACGTCAGAACAAACCAGTGAAAAATAAAGCGAGCAGGACTTTTCGTTAAGAAAACCTGCCAGAGCTTGTTTTTGGTGAAAAAAAAAGAAAAGGGATTTATATTCTTTAATTGTTTTCTTCTAAATATCTCTTAGAATCACTGATTATAATGGCAATGATGGAAACAGCAGTAATGGAATAAAGCTGCCACCTCATTACTCAATAAAAACTCTGGATGCAGGCACTCACTGACTTCATTACTACTGTGTCTTGAATGAAACTCTTAATTTGCCTTTATTTCTGAGTTTCATTCTTTGTGTGTTTTCTATCAAATAAAAAACATTTGTGAGGTTTTTAGAATGAAAATAAATATTTAACAAATAATCTAATGTTGAACCTCAAACTTCTAGAAAAAGAATAGCACATTAAACCAAAAGCTCACATATGGGAGAAAATTATAAAGAACAGAAATTAATGCAATTGAGACTAAGAAAATAAATCAAAAAGTTGACTTTTTGAAAGAATACCAATAGTCCAGTAGAAAACCTCATCAAAAAGAGGAAAAAACACACCAATTCAAGTAATTAGGAATGAAAAGGAGAAATAAAAAAAGAATGAAAAGGAGAGAATCAAAACAGATCCTACAGAAATTTAGATCATCACCTATACCTACTGTGAAAACCTATATTATAGTAAGATGCAAGCTGGGCGTGGGGTGCATGCCTATAATCTCAGTACTTGGGAAGCTAAGGCAGGAGGATTGGTGCAAGTTCAAGACCAGCCTGGGCTACGAAAGGGAGCTCAAGGCCAGCCTGAACTGCAGAGCGAGACCTTGTCTCAAAAAAACAAACAAACAAAAAAAAATAATAACAATAAGATGAAAAACACAGAAGAAATGGACTGATTCCGAAACACAAATTACCAAAACTAAATCAAGAAGATATAAAAAATTATAAGTAATCTAATATCAGCCAGTGAAATTGAAAATGTGAACTAAAGCCAAAATGGACAAAAGATCTACATATTGATGTGAAACAATAAATCTACTGGAAAAGAAAATATATAGAAATCTTGAAGACATAGATGTAGGCTGAGACTTCATGAACAAAACCAAAATACTGTTGCACAACAAAAGAAATCAACAACAGAGTGAAGAGGCAATCCTCAGAGTGGGAAACGTTCTAGCCAGTTATCCCTCAGACAGAAGACTTCTATGTAGGGCATGTAAAGAAGTGAAAAAAAAAAAAAAAGACCACACAAATTCTAAGACCCAGTCCAAAAATGGGCACCTGACTGAGATGATTACACACTTCTCAGATGAAGAAATACAAATGGCAAATAAATGTAAGAAAAAATGTGTAACATCATTTGGTCATCTGAGAGATACCAATTAAAATAACCCTGAGATTCCATCTCATTCCAGAAAGAATGGATGCAATTGAGAAATTAACCAGTGACAAATGCTGCAGGGGCTACAGGGAGGAAGGAACCCTTCTGCTCTGCAACCACTATGGAAATCAGTGTAGAGATTTCTTAACAAAACTAGGATTAGAGGTCCCATTTGACCCAGCTCTTCCCCTTTTGAGGAATAACTTCCTAGAGGAATTAAGAACATCATACTACAGTGATACATGTGAACCCATATTTATAGCAGCAGAATTTGTAATAGCTAAAACTTGGAAAAAACTGAAATGCCCATCAGTGAGTAGAGAAGATGGTTTTTTTTTTTTAATATAGTGGAGTAGTACTCAGCCATAAACAAGGATAAACTAGAAACTTACAGATAAATGGATGCAACTCAAGGCCATATTCATAAGTGAAATCAGTTAGACACATGTGTACACATTGCATTGCCTCACTAGTGTGAGAAAACTGAATCAATAAATAAGATCCAAAATGTGTAATAGATATTGTGAATTGGAAAAAAAAAAAAAAACTGTTCAAAAGAAGAGACAGACTGTAATGGAAGATAAGTAATGTAGTTATACCATTAGTTTCTCTTTGTTCATTGAAAAGAAAGTTTTTTGCTAATATTGTTTGTATAAGACATTATGCCTATATCTTGTACTCTGAATAACTGCTTATGACAATAATATGAAATGTTTTAATTGTCATAACTCTCTTACTAACCTGTTTTGAAAATGCTTTATTTATTTTTATTTTTTTCTCTTTAAAATGAAATTTTAAAAAATACTTGGAGAAGTTAGGTGATGAAAATATTTTGTTTACAATTGGGTATGTCTTATAAACTCCCTGTAAAACCATTAAATGAATTGTGAAAGACTGTAGGTTTTAAGTTCAACTTATCTTTAGAATTCAGCAGTATTCTGAATATTTCTTTTATATTACAGTGTTTGAAAATGAAATCAAGAAACAGAATACACCTTCAAATCTGAGAGTGAGTGATGTAGCCAAAGAATTCTAGGCAATAGAAAAGGCCAAGTTTTAAAAAGCTAGTACATAGCTTTTTTTTTTTTTTTTTTAATTTTATGAAATATGGAGGTGAAAACTCTGTTACTTATACACAGATTTCTTCAGAGTTAGCATTAGTCATATTCTTTAGAGGTGATTATCAGATGTTTTACAGGTTAATAATAGAAGATTGTTATTTTTTTTTTATGTTAAATCTGGATCTGGAGTCATAGAAGCACAGACAATCCCTAATGTGTTTCTAATATTCTGTCTTCAATGTATTAGAATAGTCTGACGACTGGGTTTTTGTCTCCCTCCAATATGTTCCATTTCTGACTATGACAGTCAATATATGCTGTTCTTGGATTTTTCATAATCAATTTGAGGTAGAAAACATAGAAATTTATGTCTTGGCTAGAGGCATTCTCTTCCTCATGATGGTATTTTGCAGTGCACTTCTAATGCCAGCTGTCCCCTTTTAGCATCTGGCTCCACAGGTTTAAGTCCCCAATAGGACTATCCTCATTTGTCATACCTGGTTAGATTTTGTTTCTCCATGCCACTTATACTTCTGACCAAATGAGTACAAATCTAAGAGTTTAGGTTCCTAAAATCTATTAGAAAAACTCCTACAACTTAAGTAAGCTGAGAATTACAGTTTGATTAACAAAGACACAAATGAAGACTAACTAAATAGATGCAAAGCACACAAATTGCGAGGGGCCCGACTCCCAGATTCTATCATCTTTCTCCAAGTGATCACTGTACATCAAACTCCTGGCCCATTAGTTTGTTGACTAACTAGGAAGCTTCCTCACACTTTGACAGCCAGAAGTTTTATTAGAGTTTCATTATGTAAGCATTACTGACCAAATTATTGTCCACATAATTTAATCTCCTCACTCCCTTCCCTCCCTACATGCCAGGAGACTGGGCTGATGTCTCAAGGTTCAAAGCGTCAGTTTTCTAATAACACTTGGTCAGTGCCCACCCTGAAGCTATACAGGGGTCCACTATGCATCATGTTGTCAGCAAAAACTCCAGATGGCTCATGAAAAAGATACTTCTTTTAGCTCTGGAAGTTCCAAGGTTTTAAAAATCCAATCCACACCAATGGCAAAAAACAGTCAAATTATTTATTCACAAGTAGTATGGTCCCAAGCTCTTTCTTAAACAAGTTACTTAAGAGAATAGTTTTGGTACTTATATATACACAATAAATGAGTCCCACATTGTGGTCATTTTATCTTGGCTATCTGGTGTTGTATAGTTGCCCTTTCTTCCTATTCATTTTCTTCCTCTCCTTGCCTCTTTGGGTTAGGAAGTAATTCATTATTCTAATGCTGGTAATTTTCCTTTTCTAGGAAAACTGAATCAATATGGATTTTGTTTTTCATGGCAAAGCCTAAAGGATTGAAGCTAAGTGCAGTTTATAATTTGATAAAGATTTTAACAAAACCACCTCCTTTCAAGTGTTTCCATATTTCTCTTAATATTTGCTGAGTTCAAATGCATAGTCACTGTGGTCACTGCTGCAGATCACAGCAAATGGTGTTAGTGCAGCGATCAGAGTTTAAGGGCAGAATCATTTTGACTTTATTTTCTCTATGTTTTCATTTTAATTTATTGTATTTATTTTTTTCCTATTTTTTTTAGGGAAGGATCTACAGGGTGTTCAGGTTCTCACTACTAGATCAGACTCATAGTGATCCACCTGTTTACAGGCTCCCAAGAGCTGAGGTTAGGAGTGGGTGCCATCACACCCAGTCTCCATTATTATTATTATTGCTGTTGTTTTTATTTTTTAAATTTTATTTTTATTTTATTTTCTTGTTTCAGAACTTTTGTTTATTTATTTTTATGGCTGGCTCAGCCTGCCTTGACAGCAGGGCTGGCACAGCATGTGGTGCCGGGAATCGAACTGCGGTCCCTGCAGTGCTTTAGACCACTGAGCCATCCTGCTGGGCGCTATTGCTATTGTTTTAAAAATCTATTTATTTTTTTATTTGGTACAGGCTCTTGCTAAGCAGCTTGAACTCATAGTGGTCCTCCTGCCTCAGCCTCCCAGTGCTGGCATTACAAGTGTGCACCACCACTATTCCAGAGGCCAGCACGGTTCCAGGGCCGGCATAGCATGTGTTACTAGGGATTGGACCTGCACTTGCTAGGCAGGTGCTTAGGCTGCCATGCTATCTTCTTTTGTGCATTCTTCCTTTAGAAAGAATGACATTTGGAAGCAGTAGGCCTCACGTTTTTAAAGTCTACTGGAGGAGCAGACATAAGATGAAATGAACTTGGGTCTCGTTGTAGGTTGTTACACATAACCTAAAACTAGAGCTACAGCCTGTAAGTTATTATCAAGTTAAAAACAATGCTGACAAATTTGATTATTTTGGGGGCTGGTTGAATCTCAGGTCTGATTCATTTCTGTTGTCTCAGGTTGAGAGTTGTTACTGTTCCCTTTTAAGGGGAAACCTAAACACTCTATAGATATCTAAAGGTTATAGCTTATCATGGAATTTTTTAACCTAAATGGAACCATGGTAAGATTTAAAAATATACAAAAAAAGTCTTTATAAACCATTTTCTAATTTTCACCATCAGGTGTTTTCTCTTGAGCTTAGCTGGATGGTAACAATGTGTGCCTTTAGGGTTTGCAGAGTTTTCCAAGTCTGAATATGCTCCATGCTGAGCATTGTGTGGTATGTGGTGAAGACATGATAAGCCTTGATGTCAGCCATAGCATGTGTTGAATACACTGTTATAAAAAGCCTATTTTTAAATAAGATAGCAAATACTGTATACCTATGTTCTATGGACAGAGTTTTGATAAAGAGAATTGGGAAAGAAGGAAATGTACTGTCTATTGAAATAATTTGTTGCTAATGTGTAAAATAAACCTATTGTTTTATCTTGCCCCTCCCCCAAATTCCACTGAATCTCAATGAAAATATAGTTATCAAAGGTTTGAGAACTAATTCTCAATACTCATCTCTGATGCAGGTAAGAAATTATATTTAGTTTGGAAAATGAGGCTATACATATCAATCTGAGCAAGGAATACAGAAGTATATTTATTTTGTGTTTGGTGGCTATCATACGTAATGCTGTGAATACTTTTTTACATGAGGATGAATGTTTCTTTTGTGGGAGGGTGCCACTTTATGTGGTGAAGAAATTATTCCCCTACAAACTCTATTTTATCTCAGGAAGTGATTGGTGTCAAAAGTATTGCTTGTATCAAGATATATGTGTAGAGTGGAGCTTGCACAGTAATATATAGTGCCCAGGTGGTTTATGTTGATGTATACTGACACAATTTACATCAGCCATTCTTTTTTACCTTGAACTGTAAGTTGCAATAACATTTGGATTTATATTCGTGAGACTTTAACCATTTGAGGTGTTACTTTTAACAAATGCACATATATTTGTGATATTGTAGTTCTGTCTGAGAAATAAAAAACAGTATGGCTGTGAAAACATGAACCAGTACAGAGCTTCTGACAAGCAGTACTTCTGGTGCAAGTCATAACAACTACAGTAACACTGACAACTGTTGTTCTTTCTAACAGCCTCTACCAAAAGGACACCTTTATGAACTGAGTTCATGTGGTGACTAAGGACTCAGGATCCAAAGTCACTGCCCGGGCTTGAATTCCAGCTCTGCTGCTAGGCATGGAACCTTGGCCACACTCTGCAAATTGTGCCTCATTTGCCTAATTTTCAAAGGAAGAGAAGAATAGACTTGTTTTAAAGGTAAAGTTAGACAATGGGATGAAAGCATTAAACTATTATTACTGTTGTTTTAGTGACAGTGCTTTGCAGGCTCTCTGGTCCTTACAATTACCCTTATAAACAGTTCTTTTTCCCATAATTATAACTATGGATCTGAGGCTTAAGGGTGTCAAATGTTACACTCGTGAACACAAATTGGGGATTAAAAGGTGTTATTAACTTCTGTGGTGGTGTTCAACCCGCTGTTTTGCTACCTCAATGTTAAAGCTATTTTCTTTTTAAGAAAAACTTTAAGAGAAGAAAGAACACTATGGGACTACTTTAGTAGTGATTTTTCATGGATTTAAAAAACTTCAGTGGAATTATTGTATAGTCCATAGGAAAAAAAATTATCTGGCCTACAAATGTGTTTTTTTGGGGAGGAATGATGCTGTTGCTGAATCATAAGTGTAAAAATTTATGCGGTATGGTTAAGTTAGGAGTTAGTATAATTTAGAGAAATTTGGAGCAATTTTATGAATAGGAATATTGTATACTAACTATGCAGATGGATTAATCAGCCTGAGTATTAACCTTAGTAAATCTGACCTAGGTTCTGATGAATATCAATACCTATTTTCATTAGTTATTTATAGAGATTATGAGAAAAACATTTCTTTCAAACTCTTCCTAATATTCTCAAAATTTTTGGTGGCAAAAACTATTGAAACATGAACAGTTTCTCACAGTTGTACCTCTCTCACTGTCCAGTCTAGCACTTATGGATATTGTACAAGATTCATCTTTTGTGTACATTTGATGATTTTTAAACTTTAAAAAACTGCTCTCACCAGTTGGCCAGATAGCTCAGTAGACTAAAGTGCTTGCTTAGGCAGAGAGCAGTGGCAGGGGTTGGATCCTGGCATGCTGTGCCTGCCTCACCTCCACAGTGCACTGAGACAAGTGATTGAGATTGGGCGTGATTGCGCACACCTGTAATCCCAGTACTTGGGAGGCTGAACACAGGAGAATCACTAGCAGTCCAATCTCATAGTGAGACCTTGTAGACCTGTACTAAATACATTTAAACAAAACAAAACAAAACACGAAGCACTCTCACTTGATCATTTTGCTCAACAATAACTTTATGCCTTTAAACCTCTAGGTAGCTGTAGTCTGACAGTGAGCGTGATTTCAGTGCTCATAGACTGTGTGTCATCTGTAGATGCCAGGAGGACGACATACAGAGTGAGAGCTCTATCACAACAGTTTAAAAACTAGCTGTAGAGCAATGTGCTCAAGCTTCCCTATGAGGAAGCAAGGTCGGACATCAATTTCCTGATGCACACGGCCCTGTTTGGAGGTGGTCTTCTCCATTCTTCCAGACACATGAACCGGTACCTTTGGAATAATAAATCCCTGGCCCATCCCTCCCTTCAAAAACCCTGTTAGTGGTTGGGTCTTCACTTGATCTTAGTCAAAAGGCTGAGAAGCAGTTGGTAGTTGGGTCTTATTGCCTTACTTTGTCTGAAGTTGTTCTCCCACCCTGTTTCCTTGGTCTTACTGATATTTCTGTTATAAATTAGGAGCCACATTATTTTCCCCTTTTATGCATGCATGTCTTCACATTGTATTTTCTTCAAAACAAGAGTTTTATGTCTGGATACTGCTTTTTCAGGTGTACACATCTAAAATAGTCTTCCATTTTAGGTTATTTTTTGATTAATGTAAATAATATTTCTACAAATTCTTACATGAAGCATCTTTGGTCATTCCCATAGAGAACATATCTGTAAGAATAGTTTTTAGACTGCAAGTTCTCAACCTATATTAAAGGATTTAGAAGCCTAATGACATATTTATTTCAGAGAGTTTACCAGTTTATTCTGTTATCACTAATGTAATAGTATCTGTCTCATTAGAGACTTTATTATAGTTATCTAGAACCATTTTGTCAATCCACTAGATAAATAATTACCATGATACTATTTTAAATGGCATTTTAAAATGCCAGTTAGGTTGAGATTTTTTTGGTACACATATGTAACATCCCTCACCCTGAGGATGGGGCTGGTGTAGCATGTGGTGCTGGGGATCAAACAGTCACCTGCACCTGCCTAAGCCTGGGTAAGCAGGTGCTTTAGACCATTAAGATATCTTGCCAGCCCTGCATATGTGGTTTTTATTTTTTGTATCCATAGTTTTTATAGTTCATGATGATTTGAATAGACATTTTACATTTTAAAGTAAAAGAAAATCTGTTTTCATCCAAAATTTTCCCCAGCTTTATGCTGATAAAATCTTCTGTAACTCAAATATTTATCACTATTTTTGTCCTGTTTTATAAAATTACCCCCACCAAAAATTAATTCATTTAATTAATTTCAAATATACTTTTGGTATATTGGTAAACTAAGTATCCAAAATTTATTTTCCTTCTGATTATTTAATATTTTCCATCCTACATACAATGCATTGTGTTTCATAGTCATCTATTTAGTTCCACTGATCAGTCTGTAGGTTTTTGTAGGGATTCTTTTTTTTTTTTCTTTTTTGTAGGAATTCTTAACTAGTTTCAGATATTGAATTTTAATTTACATTTTGATGTTTTTTTTTTTTTTAGTGTTTGATAGAATGAGTGACTATTCTTTTTTTTTCTAAAATACCTTTTTTTGGACCAGGCACGGTGGCGCATGCCTGTAATCCCAGCACTTGGGAGGCTGAGGCAGGAGGATCTGTGTGAGTTTGAGACCAGCCTGGGCCACAAAAGTGAGCCCAAGGGCAGCCTGAACTGTATAGCGAGACCCTGTCTCAAAAAAAGACAAAAACAAAACAAAACAAAAAAAAATGACTTTTTTTTTCATTGGTGTGTATGTTTTCTCTCCTCAGAGAAATTAGAAGATAATTATCATCTTTTTTTCCCCTGAAATATTGTACTGGAAACAATTCAAACATTTAAAGTATTTTGTCTCTTCATTGAGTTGTATCATCTTTTACATTTTTTCAGTAAAATTGTCTAGTTTTAGTCATAAATTACTGCATTTTGGTTTGGTCTTGGTTATCCATAGTTTTTTTTTTTTTTTCTTTCCATTGTAGGGATTAAACTCAGGGCCTTTCCACTGAATAAATCCATGGCTTTAAAATTTTTATTTTGAGACAAGACCTTGTTAAATTGCTATGTTGCCCAAACTGGGTTTGAACTTGGAGTTTTCCCACCTCAGCCTTCAAAATGCTGGAATTACAAGTATGTGGTACTGCACTCTGCAGATATTTTATATTTAAATTGCTATTGTGCTACCATGAAGATAACAATATGCAATGTATTAATTATTATAAAAAATAACACTATAAAAATTGCTACTGTCAACAGATTTTCTTCTCTTCTATTTGCTAACTCAGTTTACCTGTAATATATCTTAAACAGTTGTTCTGCTGTCATGTTGAGTAGGTTTCACAGTGAGATTCAGCACCAGAGGGAGCTGGAGTGTAGTGGAAAGAGCCGTCCTCAATGAGAAAGGCTTGCATCTGAGTTAAGGCTCTGCAAATGATTTCCATGTATCCTTTGCCAAAAAATCTATGAAATGGGAGAATTCTTTCTCTTAAGGTGCTGGGAAAACCTTTTCAGAACAGTTAATGTTTGTGAGCCCTTAGGAGGGAGATGACCTGGAGAGACTGGCATTGAGAAGTACTAGGTGGCAAATAGACACTTATGTGGTTTATTATGGGCAGCGGGTTGGTTCGCCTAGTTGTGAGGCAGAAGTTAGCATGAAATACCTTTTAGTTAAACGTGAGAGAAAAGAAAAAAATCACTGGCAGCATTTCCAGGCTTCGATATTAAATCAGTATCGACTTTCAGTGGTATGCACAGTACTGCACAGATGAGAGAGTAGATCGTGAAATTGGAAGCCTCTAATTGTGGGCCAAAGAGTGACTGTGAAGCCAGGGTACAGGGATGTGATTTTTAGGGGTCCTTTTTCTTGGGTGGCCCAGAATCATTCTGCCTTTCAGAATCTCAGTTTGCTAATGTGTGAAACAAAGTTTCAGGTGTGACTCATGCCGTACAAACTAATTTAGGGTTGTTTCTGCAGGTGAGGTGATGATGCCAAGTGAGGCATCTGGGTTATTGTCATGTGCTCACTGGTTCTGCAGATTGATTTCTAGAGGAATGGTGTAGCTACATTGCCTGATATGGGGGGGGGTTCCTGTGCTCCCTAAAGTTATCACCCTTGACAGGTAAAAACCCAATAATCTTCCAGGAAAGTTCTATTTAAAAGTATAGTTCAAGTATTGTAGATATTTTCAGTTAAAGTTTATTTCCTAAAAATTCTCAAATTATTTGTGGCTTTTTATTATGTACATTGTCGACAGTTCTTTGACCTAGGTCTCCAGTGTCATCCAATGAGTCTAGGATCATGGTGGACAGTATCACTCATTGCTATTGTGAGAAAAGAATGATTCAAGTAGTAGTTACCAAGAGAGATTTCTGGTGACAGGAGGCAATGATGAAAATAAACTGACTTCAATATACATTTAGAACTGGGACTAATGAGACATGGCAGAAAGCCAATAAATGAACATGGCCCTCCGCTCTGATCAATGAATTACTTTCCCCCTTCTCTCCCTGCACTTGTGAGAGCACAGGAACCTTAATGAAAAATCAATAGCCCTCTGTAATTCAAAAGTGGAATCAATTGTTTGAGTTGACTTCTTTACCCCTTGCTCAGAGAATGTCTCAGTTCCAGACAGAGTTCAGTTGTAAAGAGCAGTTCTTCAAAAAACCTACAGGAGACACCTGACATCAGTCCGCAACAGTTATATATGCTATGAGCAAGGGTTTCTTTCTTGCCATTGTAAGAAGTAATGGATCTTTAGATTTATTTTCCCCAGTAGTTTTTCTGCTTAAACCCTATAAATTTTATTATCAATCACATTTGTTTTGTTTTTCTTAATGGTTCCTGTGGCGATTACTGCTACCAGCATTACAGATGTTTTCAGGCAGGTTTATAGCTCTGGATGCTATCTTCAGATCCAGGTGTATTGAATGGAAACTCATTTTTCCATTAGCTCCTACTATATACAGCCTCTTGCACCTGTTAATTATTGTATCTCAAAGCAAGACAGGGCTGATGTGCCTTTGACCTAAAAACAGGACAAGTTGAAAGGATATTGGGACATTGGTTATAAGTCTGTCATTGTGTAGGACAGTAGTTTGCGAGGTCTCCACTCATCCTTACCAGTGGTACACTGGTAACTCTTCAGCAACTGGCTCTTTTGGTGGGGGTGATCCACTTTTGAATTTCTATGATGGTGACTGTCACTTAACACAGGATTGAAAGGAGACACACAGTGGACTCAACTTGGCTGGTGGCCCCATGGAACTTCGCAGATTAGAAAAGAGTATCTTTATCTTTGGGTAGGGGTTATAACTCAGCAGCACAGCACTTCCCTGGCAAATGCAAGGCATTGAGTTTGATTTCTGGTACTAAAAAGAAAACCGAAAAGAGAAAAAATACCTATTTGAATGCATGCCACATGTCTTGGTAAGGGTATGGAGAATGGGGTTAAATGCCTACCTGACCTCTGACTTAGAACAATAGTGCATTTGTTTATTTATTTAAGATTGCATTATGTAATTCAAGCTGACCTTGAACTCATTATGTAGCCCAGGCTGGCTTTAAGCTCACAGCAATCCTCCTGCCTCCATCTCCCAAGTGATGGGATTACAGGTGTGCCCCACCATACCTAGCTATAAAGCAGTGTTTTATCCTGAATAGACAGAGGTGACCTATGGGAGTTCTTGTTTTTGCATCTGGCAGCCTTTGATGCTTTGATGTCTCTGGATGATTTTCAGAGAATTTGAGACCTCATATACAAGTATGTGCATGTATTTTGAAACTACTTTTAAATGTAGTTTCAAAAGGATATAAAATCACAAGATTTAGTAAAGTTCCTGACTCTTGTAGTTTTCTGGGAAGAAAGTGTAACTCTAATATTGGAGTCAAATGTAGAATTTTGGTACGCCTTGGCATTTTTGAATATCTTAGATAGTTGCCATATTTTCTTCTGTATAGTTCATCTTTACATTCTGTGTCTCAGTTACTCTACTCTCCTTGCTGGGACAAATACCCAATACCCAAAATGAAGGAAGCAAAAGTTTATTCAGCTCATAGTTACTGGAGGTTTCAGTTCATACTCAGATGGCTCCAAGGCAGCATGACACATGGCAGAGAGGAAGCTTTCATGGTGGCGGCAGTGAGCAATAGAGTAAAATAGAGGAGTAGCAGCAACAGTAGCAACAGAGAGGAAGTCTGTCTCTCTGTCTCACTTATGTGATATTCAGGCTATCTGCCCCAGGATGGGTGCATCACTCATACTCATAATCCCAGCAGTACTAAGACTCATAAACCCAGTGGATCATGAGTTAATCTCAAACTCTAGAAGTCCCAATCCCATGACTGTATGAGGCTTTGAAGGGACAACTAGACACAAACCATAACATTCTGTATAGTAATGCAGTCAGATGAGCACAAATTTAGTATTCCTGCCCATGCCATATGTCAATCACAATAGCATGCACAGAAAACAGGGAAAAACAATTCATTCCCTTTTGTCCTTCATAGGAAACCAAGCACAAGCACTTTAAGACTTATAGTGTCTGGTTTTACAACCTTCCTTCCTTCCTTCCTTGCTTCCTTCCTTCCTTCCTTCCTTCCTCCCTTCCTCCCTTCCTTCCTTTTCCCCCTCTCTCTTCCTCCTTCCCTCCTTGTTGCCTTCCTTCCCTCCTTGCTGCCCTCCCTTTCCTTTCTAGACATTATCCACATCATACTTTCATGTTGCTCATATTGGTAGGAGCTCTTTATCTGTAGCTTTATTTGTTCATTTATTTATTTTTAATATTATGGCTGGCTCAGTCTGCCCTGGGGGTGGGACTGGAGCAGCATGTGGTGCCAGGGATTGAACTGTGGTCCCTGCAGTTGCCTAAGCTTGCCTAAGCAGATGCTTTAGACTGCTGAGCCATCTTGTCAGCCCTGTAACTTTATTTATTGTTTAAGAATATGGACTTTGAAAACAGTCTAAATCTGAATTCAAGTGGCTCTGCTTACCAGTTATATGTCATAGGGAAGTTGTGTAAATCTATGTGACTATGTGAATTCATCTGTAGAATACGGATAATAGAACCTAATTTATAAGGCATTCTGAATTTGAGTGTTCTCTCTCTCTCTCTCTCTCTCTCTCTCTCTCTCTCTCTCTATATATATATATATATATATACATATATATATGATTGTCATATAGGGAATCCTAATATTTGTTATTATTCAATTATTTGTACATTTATTTATTATCTTATAATGCAGACCTGTATCACAATAACTAAAGACATTTTATGATGCACTATGATGGCTTTTTAAAGCAATATAGAAATATAAACACAATACGTTTAAATATTTGTGTACTTGTAACTCATAAAGACAAATATAGAAATATATTTAAAGGAAAAGATATTTTCCAGATCATGCTTTTTTCTTGTTGATATTGCTAGAAGCCGGAAAGCACAATTATCAAGTTCTGAATACTGTTGACGTTGGTTTCACGATCCAAATTAAAATGTGTAGGTAACTAAATAAAACCATAGATTTTCACTGCAATCTGCTCGAGTAGTTTTTGGGTTTAGTCCCAGCTGTTCAATGTATATTTAACTAAATAATGTAGCTGTGTTAGAATAAGTGTCATGCCTATTTATAAAGGCACATTGTCCTAACTAACTGCAAATATACAGTACATTTTATGTTACCCTAAGTAGAAGTACATAGACCAAGGCCCGTCCTGCATGCCCACCTTCATGGCAGGAGAGCAGCTGGAAGTACATTTCCTGACTTGTGTTTTTCTAAAGACAAAGTCTTGGTAGGATCTCAGGCTCTAAATTTCTAGTGGTTGTATGTGTGTATATTTGTGTGTGTGTGTGTGTGTGTGTGTGTGTGTGTGTGTGTGTGTGTGCATGCGCACATGCACACTCGCATCTGAGTGTACACTTGTGGATCTTCTTGACATTGAATAATTCCAGGAGCCCTTTTGCATTCTTACATTGGTCCCTACATGAGGGACACACATTGTTTGGTGAGTTTTCTCTATCCTCATCTTCTTAACTCATCAGCGTCCTGGCTGCCCAATGAGTGTGATATGTCTGTGTTTTCTGTGTCACCAAAATTTGTTAGGACATGCCAAACCATCAGTCAGATGCCTTTAACAAATTTAAATATTTTTTGAGAAGATACTTCCATATACTGGTTTTCACTATAACTAGATTTCTAGGTAAGGGCTATTTTGGGTAAAATACTAGGAAAAATGCAAATTTAGATTAAAAACTAAGCTATCAAGTAGAATACAAACAGCAAACATGGGAGTATTTTTTTAATACTTCAGAGTTTTCACATGAGTTCTTCCCAATCAGTTCCTTTTTCATGGCTATAAACTGACTTTCTTCCCCTGTTAAGAAACATGCCCTGTGTTTTAATCAGTTTCCACTTACAGCTTTCCTTTTGTATGAATTCCAAGTGTACTGTACTATGTGGTATTTCTGTTTGTCAAACTGTGCCCATATAAGATCATGTTGGTCTTGTCAGCTGATAGACATAACTTGCAAAAAGAAACTCTGAATTGGAAAGCTCCAAAGCTGAAAGTTGGCTATCAGTAAGATTTCATTTGCTTCCAACTCTAAACTCTTTTTTCAATGAAAAAATTAAAAATAGAGTATCAGTAAAAAGTTTTTTCCTGATGATGACTGAAACATAACACTCTAATTACATTTTTTCCAAAAATTAAAATTCTTATTGCCATGGGACAGCTACAAAGCGGCAAGAGAGAAATCTGCATGGTTTTGGATGTGGGCATCAAGGGGAAGTGTCAAATCACCTGGAGCACTACAGCCACAGAAATGGGACAGAGCTCTTCCTTTGCCAGTTTCCTGATTGAAATCTGGGCCATGTCAAAAGTGATGTTAAGGCATTAACATCACACTGTTGGCCAGGGGCCTATTGAGAATAAAATTAGTATGAAATTAGCTTGTTCAGCTCTTGGGGCCTCAGCCCATTCCGATGATGCTCAATGCTGTACTTATTAACAGATATGTTTTCATCTCTTTGGAGATAAAAACATAAGCAAACCATGTTCTGATCATTTCTTTTAACTCCCAGTGGACTGAGCTGTCAGGGTGAGCTTCTGTCTCTTACTTCAGTTGACAGCTACACAAATGGTGAGCTCCTAATGTCCAGGCTTGTCACTCTTGTCATCTGTGGTGAGCACCGTAAAGCTAGCAGTGTCCTACTAAGGGAAACTGCTGATCTTCATGAATTTGAATGACAGTGCGCTTGTAATTGGAGGAAGATGAGCTCTGGGGCAAAGGTAATAAAGGTCTTGCTAATATGCTAAATCTGGGTAACAATTGCCAGTGTTATGGAGACAAAGAGAAGGGAATCAGCTTGTGTTGGAATCTGAGAGTTGGAGCTATTAAGTGGTTGTAGGAGCAAGGTCCATTGTGAACACTTGGTTGCACCATAAACGTGCATTCACACCCACGTGTACCTTACAAAGTAGAATACTGTTTCCCTGTGCTATGGATACATTGCAGAAGTGGGAGTACAGTGTTCACAAGCTATGAACAAAGAGTGCTTCATCCTTCCGTAAGGATGGAGGAGGTAGATGACACTGTCTGAATCCCAATCCAGGGCTATGGCCTTTGGGAAGAGCTGTGCACTAGCTGGCCAGTGTCTGTCTGTCTGTCTGTCTATCTATCTATTTATTTATTTATTTATCTATCTATCTTCAGCTAACACAGAAGAGATGATTTATTGCACATGCTTTATACTCAGCCAAAAGCAAGAACAGAAGCAGTCCAGAATGCCAGAGGTCCAGGGCAAAACACCAAGGACTGCTTAGTTTGAACCTGGTGAATCTCTTTTGAGATGGTCTTGGCAATCAGATGGCTGTGCAGTTCTAATCCACTGAGATGTTCAAGACACCTTGCAGCCCAAAACCTGTACCAGCCTTGTCAGCCTCCAGCATTCTTTATTTCTGTTCCTTTGGCCTCAATGGCCAAAGCTATTTTACTTGGACTTCTGTCTCATTTTTCTTCTTTTACATTTCAGTCTGTGCATTTGCTTCTTCCTCGACTTGGCTCTCATGGATCTGAGGTTTCTAAGAAGATGGTGTTAAAGTCGAGAGCCTGTCTGTCCACCTAGGAGCTTGCATGACAGGGAGAAGCTTCCTACCCACCTGGGCTTCTTCTGCTCATAGGCAAATCAGGAGGCTGCATTAATGTTTTTAAAGTTTCTTTACTTCCCAAATAATTGTTGTTAAGGTGGCATTGTTGATGGAATTCTTTTTTTGAGCTTTTGTTGAAGCAGTAGGTAGCTTTTCTTTGTCTTCGTTTTCCCGGAAGATTTTCTTTCCTTTTTGGAGGATTAAAAAAAAAAAAAAAAAAGCAAAAAAAACCATAAAAAGGAAAGGTAAGGAAAATGATAACAGCAAAGAACAAGGACAGACGAGACAGAAGGAGAGCGTGGTATATTTGCCACAGTGCCAGGCTAGTGTCCCTGCCTTGACCAGCTTTGGAGGCCCAGGCAGCTTGGCAGCTAGGCAGGACGGAGCACCCCTCAGGCTGGGCCAGTGTGCTGTTATGGTCAGGGAGCGGCCCAGGGTTATAGCTTCACTTTATTTGTTAAACAAAAGGAGATAATTAAAGGAGCTATAAAAATTCCCCCTAGAGCCTGTACTTCTCCGCACGCTGGCCCGGTTTATTAATTGATACAGATTTCTGGTTCAGTTCACCCCGTGCCTGTGGGTGAACAATGATCTGTGTGGTAAGAGTATGTGACTGCCATGGACGGGGGCTCGCAGTGTGAGGGACAGTCCTCTGCCTAAGAAAGCTGAGTCCCCACATTGAGGGTACGCGTGAGAGTGGGAGACAGGCGGCCAACCAAGGACTGTGACAGCCCATGATGTACCCCCTTACCCTCCGTCATCTTCCTGTTCATGTTTTCCTGGTTTATTTTATTCCCCTTTTTCCTTCTCCCCCATTCCCTTAAGTAGAGGTGACACAGATCAATACCTTTGATGGAAAGTAATAATCAGGCCTATTAAGTGACAAAGGTTTACTCTGTAACAGCTGTGCTGGCGGGAGAGGAGAGCTTGTCTGACTAATGAATCATGAAACAATCAGGCAGTAGCCATTTGTGTTTAGATCTGTAAATATGGTGTGGTTCAAGTGCCAGACCATTGCCGGCGCTCCAGCTGGGGGCACAGATGGTCCGCATTCAGAGCAGCACGCGTGTGAAGAAAGGGTTTTTTCCCTTTCTCTGTCCCGCACTGAACCTCTCTGAGCTTGCACTCTGTTCTCTACCAGAGGGACTTCAGAGAAAGGACTGAGACTCCCTTCAGGGGAAGAAGTGCTTCCAGGGTGGGTTCAGTGCAGGTTTTCAGGGGCTGGGGACTCCTTGCTGCTCCACCTAGTAGAGAAGTAGCTAATAGAAAATGTCGTTGCTTTGTATTTCCCAAAGATTTGATATCCATGTGACTCTGAATGTCTGTTTGATTTGACACTGCTAAATATATTTCTTTTATGCTTTTCTTATATATTGCTATTCTAGGACTCCCTGTTTTGTTCTAGCTGTAAACTGCGAATATTGAGAGAAAAATATGTGTACTCTACAATGAGAAGCTCATACAAAGCTAAAACTGTTCTATACAAAGAAAATGCTATCCTGTCTGGCTGGATTCTATTTCTCTTAGTTCTTGAAGTAAGAATTTTTGTCTTTAGGAGACAAGAATATCATGCGATAGTCATTGTGACCTACAAGCAAACATGGCTTTGTGAGTTTTTTGCTTTTTTTTTTTTTTTGTCTTTTTGAGACAGGGTCTCGCTATGCAGTTGAGGCTGGCCTTGAGCTCACTTTTGTAGCCCAGGCTGGTCTCGAACTCGCACCAATCCTCCTGCCTCAGCCTCCCAGAGTGCTGGGATTACAGGCATGAACCACCACGCCCGGCTTGCTTTTGTTTTTTATAGTTCAGCTTAGCCAAGAAAGCTTTCTTTATTATTATTATTTTAAATCTTTCATTTCTTTATTTGGTACAGGGTCTTACTACACAGCTTGAACTCATAGTGATCCTCCTATCTCAGACTCCCCAGTGCTGGGATTACAGATGTGTGCCACCACTCCTGGTCTTGGTGGATGGCTGGGTGTGGGGCTAGCATGGCATGCGGTATGGGGTGTCAAACCCAGGTTGTTGTGCTTGCCAAACTGGCGCTTAGACTGCTGAGCTATCTCCTCAGGCCAAAAGCTTTACCTTTTACTAGAGATGGATGCTGTGGTTCCATTTACAAAAACCAACATGTAACACCATTTATATTGATCAAACTACTCATTTACTTGAGGAACCCATTTTTCATGAAATATTTTGCTTCTTTATTTCTTTTGATTCTTTACAAGTTTTCTTGGTCAATATTTTCTACCGAGATCCCTAGAACTTGTACTGCGGCACCTCCGGTGCTGACCAACACACTCTTCATATATTTGTTTTTCTTTTTTCTTTGAATTTAATAAAGAGAGTACAAATTAGAATTAAAACAGAAAAAGTTACAAGTGATACAGAATTTCACTTAAGAAAGTGATAAGAATTTTATCTTTGTTTATTTTTTCACCCAAGGTGGCCAAGGAGGAGGAACAAATTATAAAAGTTTAGTTGTATTTGGGAAAGAC
This sequence comes from Myocastor coypus, assembly GCA_004027025.1. Taxonomy (NCBI): domain Eukaryota; kingdom Metazoa; phylum Chordata; class Mammalia; order Rodentia; family Myocastoridae; genus Myocastor; species Myocastor coypus. The sequence continues at coordinate 1,247 of PVJA010020181.1, read as the reverse complement.
AGATGTTTAAATGTATTTCGTAGAATGTATGTCATGGGGCACTTTCCTTTGCTTCTCTGTCTGGATATGTTATTAAGTGAATGAAGAAGGCATTTCTTGGGATAAGCTACAGTTGTTGAAATAAGCCCTGTTGATGTTCAGCTCAAGTGTGAAACTGAAGCTTGCTTCTGCAATCACAGGCATGTATGAAATATTCATGAGCATACAGAGTTGTGATAAAATAGATCCCTGCAGTCTCCAACTAGTTCTGCACAGCTGCCTGAACCTTTGTTCCCTTAAGATAGTCCACTGTGAAGCTGAATTTCAGTCTGTCATTGAAAAGGAAAGGAGCAATGAGAAGGAAGGAGCAAGACGAGAGATGAAGCATGTGGACATGGCTCTCTTTGGCCTTCCCCATCTTCATTTCTCTGAAGCATCACCCAGTCTGGCCATCAGAGCTGCCTGGTGAGGGGCAGGGACTCTTCATTTGCCTCTATGGTGCATAGCATGTTGTCACTTAAGGAGAACCTGGTGGTGCCACAGCTTCATTTCTTAAAGGTATGAAGTAAGCCTTTGCTGCGCAGGTCTTTCTGTAGCATCTCTGTCATGACCTACCCCAAACCTGCTCTGGAAATTGAAGGTAGAGTGACTATGACTTGCCCTCTACAGATTCAGCTCAACACTTGCATCCTCTCCACCCTAGCTTCTCTGAGGTCACCATTCCTATGCTTGGCCAATTTGGGACACTACCTTTGTACAGATACAGCTTTCAGATACTTTTGGTTAATTGTTCTGGCTCATAGTGAGACTTAGATATTTAAATTTTTTTAAAATTGAGTTTGTTAGTAAAATTTAGATATGCATAATGGTCATATTCATTGTAGGGAGTTTTTAACCTCTTTTTTCCCAGTCCCCTCTCCTCATTTTAACCCTCTTTTCCCTCTTATTTACAAAGCTTGTTTCCATAATAAACATTTTAGATCACAAATCTCTGAACATCTGATAGAAGATGCAGATTCTCTTCTTGGAAGCCTACTTGATCTGACGTTTGCACAGGTGACATTTGGCCACACATCGAGGTTCCAGGGTCTCCCAAGTGCTCCTGTTAGCCCTAGGTTGAGCCTGCTTGCTCCTGTTCTGTGCTCAGCGGCCTGCTCGGTCAGCCTCATCTGGGCAGTGGATTCTTCAGCTTCATCTCAAAATAATATTATTTTTCTCTCTTCACCTGACACTCAATTTTATTCCTAACTCCCTATTCTTCTAGTCTA
>PVJA010020180.1:0-37306 GCA_004027025.1 Myocastor coypus | reverse complement strand
AAAAAAAAAAAAAAAAGAAAGAAAGAAAGAAAAAAAAAAGAAAAGAAGAGAGGGAGAAAGAAAAGAAAAGAAAAGAAGAGAGGGAGAGATGGCATGGAGAGGAGGCCACCCACCCCATCGTCCTTACCATTTTGCAGTGTGGGATTGGACCTAGGCCTTTGTGCTGAGCTCTGTCCTCAGCCATTTTTATTTTTTTATTTTGAGATAGGGTCTTGTTAAGTTGCCCAGCCTGAGCCTGCCTCGGTCTCCCGGAAGGGTGAGGTGACAAGTGTGTGCCACCTCATTATTAAAGGAGGAAGGAAAAAAAAAAACTCCAAAAAATTACTAGGTAGAAAGAAGAACGTGAAGTCCGATCAGTGACTGTGTGTATCTGTCTAACTGACGGTTGCACAGGCCCTTCTGATCGAGGCCTACCCCATTAGGAATCATTAGATGTGTACCCCTAAGGCTCTGTCAGGCTGGGAACAAGCTATATGCTTCTTACATTTGAGCTTTAAACTTAAATCCATAACACAGTCGAGATTTCTCAGCCTTGCCCTGGTGCATGCTGTGGCTCATGTTCTGCAGAGTGTCCTGGCCTCGACTGGCCCCACACTAGAAGCTCCCCAGCTGTGATAACTGCATATATTCCCCAGATGTGGCCTGGGGACCTTGGGGGACAGAGTCATCCTGACTGAGAACCATTCTTGGGGACAAAACTTATTTGTCCTTTTAAAGCCACCTCAGCCAGCCCTGTTGGTACACATCTGTCATCCCTGTACACTGAGAGGCTGAGGCAGGAGGACTGCAAGCTAAAGCGCAACCTGCACAGGTTAGCGACTTAGTGGGACACTGTTGAAAGAGAGGAAGGAAGGAAGAAAGGAGGATGGGGATATAGCTCAGCGGCACAAGCACATGCCTGGCAAGTGCAAGGCCCCGAGTTCAGTCCCTGGTATCACAAAAGAAGGAGAAGAAGAGGAGGAGGAGCTAGGAGGTAGCTTAGTACAAGGGTCTGGATTTTATCCCCTGGAGCACCCGGTAGGAGAAACAAAAGCCAGATCAGGCCAGGAAGTGTGACCATTCAGACTTTGTGTTTGTTCAGTGCTGTCCTTTGGGAGGACCAAAAAGATCACACTGCTCTTTTTTTTTTTGTTTTTTTTTGTGGGACCAGGGTTCGAACTCACGACCTCGCACTTGCCCAGCAGGCACTTGTGCCTTGGAGCTATCTCCCCAGCCCCGACACTGCTCTTAGAACACTCAGGCATACTGAATTATTTCTGTCTTCTCTGTGGCTTTTGATCCCTTACGTTGATTTAAATTTGAGGTTAACTGGCTGTAGGCATTGGAAGATGCCTGGACCACCCCTGCTGTTTGAGACAGGGTCTCACTTATACAGTTCAGGCTGACCTTGAACTCACTATGTAACCCAAGCTGGCACTGAGCTCACAGCAGTCCTCCTGCCTCAGCCTCCCAAGTGCTGATTGTAGGCCTGTGCCACCGTTCTGGTGCTTCCTCAGTTCAATGAGATAGTTGTAGCTTATTCTAAAGAAGCTCAGAGTTGCCAGCTAATTCATGGTCTGATAGAACAACTTGATTTAGAAAAGCAGCCATTGAGTGATGCCATTATTTTCTGAATGGCGGGGCCCTGCCACTGAAGGGAGTGGCGGCTGAGTACCAATTCCCCTCGTGGGCAGGCACTCAGCTCTGTGTTTACTGAAGGAAGAAGCATTTTCCGGCTACCCCATGGAGTAACGCAGAAGGGTTCCTTCCAACTCAAGGTGTGATAACAGATTTTCTCATTTGCATCTGGAAGCAGAAATAGTCGTTTTATTTTTGTTTTGTGTGTGTGCTGCTGGGAGTGGAACGCAAGGCTTTTGCACTCAGCTACATTTTTTTTTTTTTTGTGAGATAAGGTCTCACTAAGATGCCAGGCAGGGATCCAGGTTGAGATCCTCCTGCCTCAGCCTCGCGGAGAGCTGGGATGACTGGCCTGCGCTGCCATGCCTGGTTTCATTCTACTCTTTGACTTGTCCTCAGTCCCTTAAAAGATGGGGAAAAGTCACCAACCATCTGTGCCCATGTGCAAGAGAGAGCTCTAGACGAGTGGCCCTGGGTGCCACGCGGTGCTGTCCTCTTCCCCGGATCACCACCTGCTGGCAGGGCTCCTGGGGGAATCCCCGCCGCGGTCTGGTCCCGCTGCTGGGGCGGTGGGGTTCGTGGGCAGCACCAAGACACTAGTACACTCGGCACTAGCTCTTCCTGAGAGCCCTGTGAAGCGAGGAGTCTTCTGTTTTCTTTTTTAAATAGAGGTGTTATTTGCATATTTTAAAATGCTGCCATTTTAAGCAGATAACTCAGGGCTTTTTTGGCAAACTTATCAAATTGTGCAGCCGTCGTCATAAACCAATTTTAGAACTAAAGTTCCCGCCTAAGATCACTTCATCTCTTTTCCCTGTGCGCAGTTACCCTTTCCCTCCCAGCCCCCACACCTGAGTCCACTTCTAGTCTCTGGAGTTCTCCTGTCCATGGAGCCTACGCTGTGCATCCTCTGTGTCTGGTCTGTCACTGAGGACAGCATCCCCAAGGTCCATCCATGCTGCGGAGTGTCACAGCCTCACTGCTTTTCCTGGCTGAGTAATATTCTAGCATGTGGATGGATCTGGCTGTGTGTGTCCTTCCACCCCTCCAGGGACACTGGGCTGTTCCCCCCTGTTCGCCATTGAGATTGTGTTGTTACCTAAGTGGCTTTGTCTTGGGAGTAGGTGACCCACTAAACTGGCTTTGGGGCTGTTGGTCTGGGCATGTTTTGACATCTCCTTTCCCATGCTGATGGTGCCCTGGAGCTCAGATCTGGCCCAGCATCCCTGAGCACCCAGCTGTTGACCCCATGTGGCCAGAACCAGCTTCTAAAGTACACACTGATCGTTATTTCCCCACCTTCTTACCAGCCTGTCACCTACACTGTGGACCGGAAGCTCCTCCTCTCGCCTTCGCTGGCCTTGGCAGGGCACCTGGCTGGGTGGCCCCTTGCTCTGGCACTCTCTGGTCCCCGCGCCGCCCCCTCCACCACAGCTTCCTGGGCACCCGCGCCACTATCTCCTGCATCTGAGCCGCTCTAGCCCGCCTTCCTGTGTTCAACAAAGGCACGCTGTGTGCCCACTTTAAGCCTCAGCACTTGTGCCAGGCCCTGGGAGCACCACGTGAATGGGACGCTTGTGTGCAGCGCGGGGGGTGTGGAGACGGAAGCTGGGCCCGCTGTGGCTGTCACAGCTTCCTGGCACTGCCGCCTGCCTGGCTGTCAGCCTCAGGGTCCCCGGCCGAGTTCCCATGAGGTGTCTGGGTGCGATGACACAGGGACAAGAATGGGGACAGAACCCAGGGATCCTGGAGAAGAGGCCAGAAGGGGCAGGAGCCTCATGTGCCTGGGGATGACCCAGCCCAGCCCCCTATCGTTACCGGGGGTCAATGGCCAGGACTCCGGTGACATCCAAAGTGGGGACATCTCCGTGGGGCATCAGGGCAGTGAGCCTTGTCCCTGGCCTCTGCCCAATCTGCACCAGAATGTCCCACAGTGTGACAGCCACACGTCCCTGGAACCTTTCAAAGTAGTCCTTGATGTGAACTGCTGCGCTGTATCAGGCTGTGATAGTTCCAATGATTTAAACCAACACCATCTGATTTTTCAAAGTGAAAACCGTGGCTGCAGTAGCCAAGCTCTAGTCCCCACCCAAACAGCCCCTCCCCAAGATGTGGATCCCCACGAACCTGGCTTGGCTCATTCCAGAACTTCCACTTCTAACCCAAATCTAGCCACATTTTATGAGCTCAGATAGGAACCCAGCCCAGAATGGAGGGCAGAGAATTTTATCTCTAAACAACCAAGACTGTTTAAGACATAGGGGGTGACTGCTTTGAGATCTGATGCCCCTGTCCTAAGTGTCAGCGATGTTTACCATGCAGGAATGTGGCTTAGAGGAGGAGGACAAGGGACCTGACCCTGTCAAGGGCTGCAAACAGGTGGCTTTGAGTAGAGCTTTAGGAAAGGATTGAATGGGGCCAGCCGGCTTTAGCCAGTCATGTGTGATGTCCTGGATGGGGATCTGATCCTAATACAGGGCAGCCTGCCTCCTGGGACACTGCCAGCTCCTGGGCTCGGGGGCTCCCAGTGTGGGCCATATCACTCCAGCCTCTGCCCATCCACCTTCCCAAGTGTCCTTTATGCTCCTTTATGAGGACACTTGTCACTGGGTCAGGTAACCCCAGTCCAAGGCAGCCTTGCCTTAGCTTAACTGTATCTCCACTTTGATTAGGTGGGGCCGGCACAGCATGTGGTGCCAGGGATCGAACCGCAGTAGCAGGCGCTTTAGACTGCTGAGCTATCTTACCAGCCCTTTTTTTTTTTTTTTTTTTTTTTGTCTTTTTGAGACAGGGTCTCGCTATGCAGTTGAGGCTGGTCCTGAGCTCACTTTTGTAGCCCAGGCTGGTCTCGAACTTGCATCAATCCTCCTGCCCCAGCCTCCTGAGTGCTGGGATTACAGGCGTGAGCCACCACGCCCGGCTTACCAGCCCATTTTTAAAAAATTATTTTTTATGCGCTGGCGAGACATTAAATGCCATTGTTGCTAAAGCATAAGATTCCAGGAAAAGAGGGCTATTTTTCCTCCTGTTCCTCAACCCTTCCTTCAACTGCTCCTCCCCTTGTTACTTTTCTTTTTCTTTTATTTATTATTTTTTTTATTCTTGTTTCAGAACCTTTGTTTGTTTATTCACTCATTTTTATTGCTGGCTCAGCCCGCCCCGACCGCAGGGCTGGCCCAGCATGTGGTGCCGGGGATCGAACCGTGGTCCCTGAAGCCGCCCAAGCTTCCCCAAGCAGGCGCTTTAGACCACTGAGCCATCCCGCCGGGCCCCTGTTACTTTTCTTTCTTTCTTTCTTTCTTTCTTTCTTTCTTTCTTTCTTTCTTTCTTTCTTTCTTTCTTTCTTTCTTTCTTTCTTTCTGTTGGAGCCACCATTGTGCTGTGTAGCCCAGGCTGGCAGTGCTCCTGCCTCAGCCTCCTGAGAGCTAGAGTGACTTAGCTATACCAGCTCACTGATTCTAGTAAAGCTTTATGATTCTGTCACTGCATGGAACTAGCTCTACCTTCTGTAGCAGCTCTTTACCTGGCCCCTCACGCTTTGCCCGAGGGTGCTCTGTTTTGGTGTAGGACCCAGGCCACGGCTCAGAGTACACCCCTGCCTCACCAGGAGCTGTGCAATCTGAGCATTTCGACCAAGGTATCATGACACCCGTCCTCCTCTAGTGTTGTCCAAAGACATCGTTGGCCATGGTGGTGAGGCCTGTCTTCCTAGCCTTTGGGGAGGCTTAGGCAGGAGGATCCCCAGTTGGAGCCCAGTCTAGGCAACTTAGTGGCTCAGCGAGACCCTGTCTCAAAGTAAAAATTTAAAAAGAGCAGGGGTTGGAGCTCAGTGTGAGGGCCCTGGCTTTAGTCTCCAGTGCCATAAAAAAAAGCCAAGTTTACTGGAAGCCCCCCAGCTTCTCCCAGCCTCCCTGGCACTTGGCTTTTCTGTACAAAGGCAGAAGGAGCTAGTGACCTCGAGCGGCTAGGGAAGGACGAGCGCTGGCATAGGGCGGCGATGGACATGAATGGCTCTTCTGTGGTTTCCGCCGTGAGAACCGGCTGGTTTCCCACAGAAGTATGAGAACTTCACACCTAATTTTAAAGATTCTCTAAGCCACATTCAAAAAGGTGGGGGTGGGCTGGCCAGGGGATATAGGTCAGTGGCATAAGTAAGAGTAAGGTCCTAAGTTCAATGCCCAGCACCCCCCACACACACAAAAGAGAGGGCAAAGGAGAAACTAATTTTTAAGAGTTTATTTTATTATTTATTATTTTTTCATCTTTTGAGACAGGGTCTCAATGTGCAGTTCAGGCTGGCCTTAAGCTCACTTTTGCAGCCCAGGCTGGTCTCAAATTCGCACTGATCCTCCTGCTTCAGCCTCCCAAGTGCTGGGATTACAGGTGTGTGCCACCATGCCCAGCTTTTTATTTTATTTTTTAAACTTGTTTCTGCCATACAGGGGACTTGAACTGAGGCCCTTAGGCATCCTAGGTAAGTGCCCTACCAATGAGCCACACCCCACCCCTCTTTGAATTTTATTGTGAGACAGAATTTCACTAAGTTTCCTGGGCTGGTCAGGAACTTGAGATCCTCCTGCTTCAATCTCCTGATAGCTGGGATTTGAAGCACATAGCACTGTACCCAGAAAAAAAAAAAAATTACTTAATTTTCTTTGTCAGTGCTGGGGTGACTCAGGGCCTTCTCACTGTATGGTGTCCCCATCCCTTTTTACTTTGATTCTGAGACAGGACCTTGCTAAAGGTACTAAGTTGCTCAGTCTAAGCTTGAACTTCTGGTCCTCCCGCCTCAGCCTCCTACAGTGCTGATGGCAGGCATGGGCCACCCCTGGCTGGAGCTGTGCACGCCTTTCCCCTGCAGTGTGGCATGGCTTCTGCACCCCGAGCCTCTCTAGTCATACACAGGGCACCGCAGGCTCCTGGGCCGCTCTGGCCAGGGGCACCAAGGAAATGTCTGCAGGATACAGCGTGAGGAGCCACCAGAGGACATCCCTGAGCTCAGACGCCTCGTCAGGCCTTCTTAGCCGTGCCCATCTGCATCGCAAGCGGAGTCCTCAGGACTCCACATAGTTCTGGCCACAAGTGTCTTCCAGGCAGGCCAGGGGGGCAAAAGAACCTCCTTCCTTTGGCCCCTGTGAACTGGGGCCCCACCATTTAGGGTTCGAAAATAAAAGCAGGTCACGGCAGCCTGATTAGAATGCACAGAACACTCAGGCCAGGACTTTGTTCAGCCGTGCTGAGTCCCTGGCTGGAAAGTTCCTGTGCGTTTGTTTAGAATCAGAATCTTAGAACGTTAGGTCCGGAGGGCCCCTGAGATTGTCCAGGCCAGGGCTCAGCAAACCCAGCCACAGGCCAAGTCCAGCTTGCAGGCTGTGTTTATATAGCCAGTGAGCTAACAGCGCTTATCGCATTTTCAGTCTTTTTTTTTTTTTTTGTCTTTTTGAGGCAGGGTCTCCCTATGCAGTTGAGGTTGGCCTTGAGCTCACTTTTGTAGCCCAGGCTGGCCTCGAACTCGCACCGATCCTCCTGCCTCAGCCTCCCAAGTGCTGGGATTACAGGCGTGAGCCACCACACCCGGCGGCATTTTCAGTCTTTAAATTTTATTTTAGTGCTGGGGATACAGCCCAGGGCCTTGTGAATACACGAGCTACCTCTGAGCACTATCTCCAGCCTGCTCAGGGCCTCGCCCCCCTTCTTCTCCTCCCTTTGTCCGTCCGTCCATCCATCTGTCTGTCTGTCTCCCTTTCTTTTTCCCCTTCCTCTTCTCCCTCCCTCCCTCTCCATCCCTCCCTTCTTCTCTCTCTCTCAGTACTGTGACAACTGGGAGCTACAACTCCAGCCTTTTTATTTTGAACCTTCAAGGTCTTTCTAAGTTGCCCAAGCTGGGGTTGAGTCTGTGATCCTCCTGCCTCAGCCTCCTGTTTTATGTATTTGGTACAGGGTCTTGCTATACAGCTTGGACGCAGAGTGGGTTATCCCTGGGAAGCTGTGTCTTCCAGGAACTTTTTTTTTGGTGTGTGTGAGACCAGGGTTCAAATCACAACCTTGCACTTGCCAGGCAGGCAGTTGTGCCACGGAGCTATATCCTTGGCCCTAGCTCAGACTCATAGTTATCCTCCTATTTTCAGCTCCCCCAGCGCTGGGATTATAGGTGTGTGCCACCAGGCCTGGTCCCGTTGGTGGCTCAGCACTTCTGGGGGCGGGCCTGGGGATCGAACCCTAGTACCAGGTGCTTGAACCACTGAACTATTTTGCCTGCCACGGAGTTTCACTAAATTTCCTGGGCTGGAGTTGAACTCACAATCCTGCCTCAGTTTCCAAAGTAACTGGAATTATATTACCTGGCTGGCTTGCCAGGTACTTTGAGGGCACAACAGGCTCCCGAAGCCCCAGTTTACCCAGGGTGCCAGTGTTGGTCTTTTGCCACTGTAAAGAATGGCTCAACACAGGCCAACTTACAAAGATGAAAGGTTTGTACCTCACAGTTCTGGAGGCTCAGAGACTCCGACGGGCAGGCTGGGGGCCTTGTGGTTCAGTCCCTGGGAAGGGCTGCGGGTGGCAATAAGTTGTGGTAGAGCTGTGAAAGGAGGAAAACCACCAGACCATGGGCCTGCGTCCTGGAAGCCACACCCCCAGCAACAAGCTCCTCCCATCAGACCCCGCCTCCTAAACGTGCCTCCCCTACCCCATCCACCCTTTGGGACCAGGCCTTCCCGCTCATCCTTTGGAAGGGGGCCTGTCACAGCCCTGCAATTCCTGACCTCTGCTCCACAAACCTGTCTCTGCAGTGACTTAAACTTCTTGTTCTTTTTGACCCCTCCTAGTGACACTGGTGCCCTTGACATCCTGCACACTGCCCAAGTTATCCACTGTGGCCACAAACACGGAAAGGTCATGCTGCAGGGTTTTCTTGCTGGCTTGACATGCAAGCCTCCCTGTTGACCTGGACCCTTGGGGGGCACTTGGCCTACAAGGACTGAAATGAGCATCAGGCAGCACAGCTATTGAGCACAGCTACACATGGAGTGCCAGATGTCACTGTTTAAAAAGGAAGAGGCGAGTGACCCATGCCTGTCGTCCCAGCGCTGGGGAGGTTGAGGCAGGAGGATGGCTGTGAGTTCAAGGCCAGCCTGGGCTATACAGCAAAACCTTGTCTTTGAACAAAACAAAATAATAAAAAAGAAGGTTAGAAGCCAGGGGCACTGGCACCTACCTCTAATCCCAGCTACTCTGGAGGCTGAGGCAGGAAGAGCGTGAGTTCAACACCAGGCTGGAGGACTTAGTGAGGCCAGTCACAAGATAAGAATGGCTGGGGTTTCCTTGGAGCAGCTCCCATGGGACAGTGGACAGAATGCTTGGTGGCACATGATCTTTTTCTCGTGGGCAGCTGGGCACCCCACCCACACACTCCAGCTCCACACCTGCTGGGCCTTGTCTCAGAGGATGACACCTTTGGGTAGGGAGGTTGCTGTAGGGCAAATGTCTTACACTAAGCCTGTGGTGTCAGGTGTGTCCAGCCAGCCACTTTCCCACCTAGCACTCTGCTGCTCCCCTGTAACTATTTGCTTTATTTATTTATTTATTCCTGTTATGGGGGGGGGGTGAGACAAGGTCTTGCTATGTAGATGAGGCTTGCCGTGAACTTACTGTGTAGCCCAGGGTGGCATCAACCTCATGGCGATCCTGCTGCCTTGGCCTCCTGAGTGCTGGAGTAATAGATATGTTATATTTTTGCTTGTGGCAAATCACACCTAACGTTTACTGCTAAAGTGCACAGCTTGGTCTTTAAGCACATGGACATGGCGGTACCGCCATCCCCCAATCCATCTCCCCAAACTGACCCTCTGTCCTCACAAAACACTGACTCCCGTGCCCTCCCCAGGCCTGGTACCCACAGGTCCACTTCCTGTGTCTGTGTGCACCTGTGCTGCGGGCTTGTGGCCGGTTTCTGCCGCTCCCTTTAGGAGCCGATGTCCTCCGGGCCCATCTTCCTCACGTCTGGCTGCGGAGAGAGCACTTTGCCTTTGTCCGCTCTGCGCCCATCTGTCCCCATCCCTGTGCTGGGCTCTTCCACTTGGGGCTGTGACCTGGTCATGCTGCCGGCTGAGATCTGCTTGCTCAAACCCCCGGCCCTGTGCCCTGCACCTTCGTGTCCTGGGGGACTTTTGTCCATTTGTACCCGATTTTTGCAGCTCAGCCCTTCTTGAGCCTGAGCTGTTTTTTTTTTTTTTCTTTTTTCCCTTTGTGTAGAAAAGGGGCTGAGAGGGTATGGAGTAGTCAGTGTGCCGTGGGGCGCGTCAGCCTGCGCGTTCAGAGCAAGATTTGCCCTCCCTTGTCCTTGGACCTGTGACTGTGTCACCTTAGTAGCAGAAGGAACTCTGTGGATGGGTCATGTGGAGGACCCTGAAGGGGGACCATCCTGACCCCTGAGGCCCAGCACTCTCCAGGGCCCCCCTCTTAGCAGGTGAGGGCAGCTAAGAGACCACAAGAAGCTGAAGATGAGGTGCTGCTGGCTCTGCAGATGGATGAAGGGGCCGCCAGCCAGGGGCTATGGGCAGGGCTGGCAGCAGGATGGGGACGCAGACTCCCTGACTCTGGTGTCCTAGTGAGGAACCATCCTATGTGTAGATGTTTGCCCTGCAGACCATGAGAGGGGACAGTTGCGTGGTTCTAACCCACTAAGCCAGTGGGCGTTTGTTGTAGCAGCTTCGTTAACTCAGGTGTCAGAGAGCCACGCGAACCTCGCAGGAAACCACGGGCCTGTCCGTGGCCTCTGTGGTCCAGTTGTTGTGTGAACACTTGAGGCTCCGGAGCTGCTGCAGGCCAGGGAGCGTTTGTGCCTCTGAGCCAGCACTCTGCAGGTGGCCTGTGAGGCCCTGGGTCTCACCTTGGGACCATGCATGAGTTACATTGACTTCTTTTCTATTTTGAAGAACTAGGGATGGAACCCCCGGCCTTGGCACAAAGCTACACCCTCCACCTATTTTCTTTTATTATTATTTTGAGACAGGGTCTCCCTAAGTTGTTTTACTGTCCCAGCTGGGTTTAAACTTGCAGCCTCCTTCCTCAGCCTTCTGAGCCCTAGGCTGATGGCACCAGGCACATGGAGTCTCTCGTCGCTGTGGTAGAGGCGCCAGTGTTTCCCCGTCAGTCCCAAAGGCATCTGGCTTCCTTCTGCCCCTGGCATCGGGAGCGGGAGCCCCTGCCACACACACTGCCGAGGCTGCATGGAAAGATACCGCGTGTGTGCAGTCCGAGGGAAACACCGCACAGAGACAGCAGCAGAGGCTGCTTTGCGCCCACTGCGGTGGCCGGAATGAGAAGGTGGATCAGCGCGCACCAAAGTGGGAGCCAGCGCCGCTGCGCAGTGCTGCAGGCTCTGGGTCAGGGTCCCTCTTGCTCCCGCGGTCCTTGGCCTTGATGTGTGCGTGAGGGAAGCGAAAGCACGCATTTGTGAGATGATTTGTGCAGAATGTCTGCAGTGGTGCAGTTCACAGGAGCAGGGGGGGGGGCGGGCGGCGGCCTTGAAGCCCGCAGATGGCTGAACACACAGAGAAAAGGGGCCAGACTCATGCTTACCACGGCCCGGCCAGGGCCTGCGGGCGTCATGCCCAGGGGGAAATGAAAATGCAGGAGGACACACGGCATGGGTGGCATGGACTAGCGACACCCAGGGTAGGTGACTCGAGAGTCGGAAAATGAACTCGTGGGTGCCTGGGGCCAAGAAGGGGACAAGATGACTGCTGCTCATGGGGACAGAATGCTCTTTGGGGTGAGGGAGTGCTGAGGACAGAGGAGAGCTACACAAACTTAAGACCGCTGAACTGCACACTATAAAATGGTCGTAATTATAATTTTTTTAAAGAATTTTTATTTCTTTTTTTTTTTTCTTGTTTCAGAACTTTTGTTTGTTTATTTATTTTTATGGCCTGCTCAGCCTGCCCTGAGGGCAGGGCTGGTGCAGCATGTGGTGCCGGGGATCCAACCGCGGTCCCTGCAGCAGCCTAAGCTTTCCTAAACAGGCGCTTTAGACCACTGAGCCATCCTGCCAGGCCCCTATTTTATTTTTTTAAAGTTAAAAATTCCTAGGTCAAGCGTGGTGGTGCACGCCTGTAATCCCAGCACTTGGGAGACTGAGGCAGGAGGATCAGTGCAAAGTTAGAGACCAACCTGGGCTACAAAAGTGAGCTCAAGGCCAACCTGAACTACAGAGTGAGACCCTGTCTCAAAAACAAAAACAAAAACAAACAAACAAAAAAAAAAATCCTTAACTTTTTATTCCTGGTACCACCACCACAATTTACAGGGCAATATACCTGATGTAACGAAAAGAAAGGAAAAGACAAAGTTACAACAGATAAAAGACCTCAGGAATGGACATCTAATTGACACTACATTGCACTAATCAATAGCTGCACTTCTTGCAAACTGTGGCTGTGACAGTCCTGCACCAGAAGGGCTTCCTGTTTAAGCAGCAGTTACTTTTCTGACTATGGATCATCCTTCCTTCTGTGGCAGAGTTTTACAGTTCCTCTAATGCGTTTGGGACGACTGTCTCAAAGTAACCTGCAGCTTTCCTGAGAACTCCTTGCTCTCCTGCTAAGAACTGTAGCTCTTTTCTGTTGTTTTTTCAGACTTTCTGCTACCATATCCACCGCTTCTACCACCAGATCCATAACCATCACCATAGGAACTGCCAGAGCTTCTTCCACCAAAACTGTCCCCCTTCATGGGTCCATAATTTGACTGGTATTCTCCACTATAATTTCCAAAATCATTATAATTCCCACCACCACCATAGTTACCACCAAAATTTCCTCCTTCGTTGTAACTGTCATATCTTCCACCACCACCGTATCCACCACCTTGGTTTCCATATCCTGATCCACCACCACCATACCCGCCTCTACTACTGTAACCAGGACCACCACCGTAGTTTCCACCATCACCTCCTCCATAACTACCTCTGCTGCCACCTCCTCCACCACCGTAACCTCCTCTTCCACCAAAGTTTCCACCACGGCCAAAATTCCCTCCACCACCTCCAAAGTTTCCCCTGTGACCCATAAAGTTGCCAGATCCACCTCCCTGACCTCTTTGTGATCCAGCGGACTGCATCTCTTATTTAGAAAGAGCCTTTTTTCACTTCACAGTGATGTCCATTGGTAGTGTGGTATTTCTTTTCTTTTCTCTCTCTCTTTTTTTTTTTTTTTTTTTTTTTTTTTTTTTTTTTTTTTTTTTTTTTTTTTTTTTTTTTTTTTTTTTTGTCTTTTTGAGACAGGGTCTCCCTATGCAGTTCAGGCTGGCCTTGAGATCACTTTTGTAGCACCCAGGCTGGTCTCTAGCTCGCATTGATCCTCCTGCCTCAGTCTCCCAAGTGCTGGGACTACAGGTGTGTGCCACCACACCTGGCTTCTTCTGTATCTTCTTTGGTACCACCAACAAAAATTTTCTTCACCATTAGATGGGCCCCAGGCTTTACTGAATCCTCTCTAGAACCAGCTCTCTCCGGTTCCACTGTGCGCCCATTAACTTTGTGTGGTCGAGCACACATGGCTGCCTCCACCTCTTCAGCACAAGAGTAAGTCACAAAACCAAAGCCTGTGGAGCGTTTTGTTTGAGGGTCTCTCATTACCACACAATCTGTGAGTGCGCCCCATTTCTCAAAGTGTTCTCTTAGACTATCATCGGTAGTTTCAAAACTCAGACCACCAATAAACATCTTCCTCAGCTGCTCTGCTTTCCTTTGGATTATGGCCCTCCATTTTGAGATCAGTCTGGCCTCTTCCAACTCGAGTTCAATATGGGACCTCGTAATTGTCATTTTATTTTATTTTATTTATTATTTTTTTATTCTTGTTTCAGAACCTTTGTTTGTTTATTCACTCATTTTTATGGACCCAGGGCAAGGCTGGTGCAGCATGTGGTGCCTGGGATCGAACCGAGGTCCCTGAAGCCGCACAAGCTTTCCCAAGCAGGGGCCTTAGACCACTGAGCCATCCCGCTGGGCCCTGTAATTGTCATTTTAAATGTATTTAGCCACAAAACCTGTCAGAGCTTGGGACAGCCGTGCACCCCTGCCGTGGGTCCTTTCTTCCCACCCTGACTCTGTACCTAAGGCTGGCAGTGGCCAGCTCAGGACCTGAGTTGCCCCAGCCAGAGTCACACCATCCTGGGGCTCCACACCCAGGGCCCGGTGTGCACCCTGCAGTGATAGGGCCTGCATCAGCCAGAGGCCTCCCCTTCTAGTCAGGACCCCATCTTTCCAAGTGGTGGCCAGGCACAGGTGACAGGAGAATTAGAAATGTCGGCCTGGGAAGACGTGGTGCTCGTGGAGTCAGAAAATGTGAGGGCTTTGTCCTCTGAAGCTGCCGTGTGGGCTCAGACATGCCCCCACCCCACTCCCCAGGTGCCAGGCACTCGCCCTCTGCTGTGACCGCTGCTCCAGGGTTCAGACTCATTGCAGAGCTCATCCTGAAGGCCTCATGGTGTTACCTGGCGAGATCCTCACGCAGGATCCTAAATGTAATTAAGTCGCCCTTTTCCCTGCAGCAGTGACACAGATTTGGTCTCTAATGAAGAGAGTGGCATCATTTCAGAACAGAGGGGCAGTCAGGGCCAGGCACTGAGAGCCTCGGGGGATCTGAGTGGGCCAGCTCCCTTGGGGATGTCTTGTTTTGAAATGAGATTAGACCACCAGGGTGGTGGGGCAGTGACACAGGGTCCCCAGGCTGTGCCTCAGAACAACCAGCTACTCCTAGAGGCCCTGGGAGTCTCGGCTCCCTGCCTAGTGTCCCCTGGGAGCAGTGAACAGGATCTCTACTCTCCCCAGCTCCCATGTAGAGATGTTCTCCTCTCCCTCTCTCTGTTCTGTTTTTTTTTTTTTTTTTTTTTTTTTTTAGAATTTTTTTTTTCTTGTTTCAGAACTTTTGTTTGTTTATTTATTTTTATGGCCAGCTCAGCCTGCCCTCAGGGCAGGGCTGGCACAGCATGTGGTGCCGGGGATCGAACTGGTCCTGCAGCCGCCCAAGCTTTCCTAAGCAGGCGCTTTAGACCACTGAGCCATCCTTCTGGGCCCCTCTGTTCTGTATTTGAGACAGGTTCTTACCATGTAGTCCAGGCTTGCCATGAGCACTGATCCTCCTGTCTCAGCCTCCCGAGTGCTGGGATGACAGGTGTGTGTACCATGCCCCGGTACTCTACCTGCACCCTGTAGGATCCAGGGCACTGTGTCTCCACCGGCAGTCCTTTGCATGGCTCTGCCTGAGGTTCCCTCAGCCTGCCCTTAGTAAGGCATCGTGTGATCTCACGTTTCCTAGTCCTTAGTCGGCCTGGCTCCGTAGCTAACTCTGGACGGTGTGCTCCGGCGGCCTTGCCTGCGTCTCACCACAGCCTGCTCTGGCCTTCGTGTTTCCAGGCTCCCCAGGCAGGGCATGAGTTTGCTGTGCATGTATGGGGCCCATCGCCTCCCAAGGCTTCCTTTGAGCCTGGCCGGTGCAAACTCCAGGCTCCCAGAGGCACATTTGCGGCTGCTGCCAATTCACAGGGTACTCTGGGGGCTTCCTCAGGTGCCCCTTAGTACAAGGAGCCTGTGAACAATTTGGGGTCCCCCTGAGCATTGCTGTTGTGTGTCTGCCCTCAAGAGTGTGATCTTTTGTCGGTTGTTACAGCTGGGCTGAGGGGGCGGGGCGCCTGGTGCAGGGGCGTCTGTGTTTGGGGAGCATGAGGCAGCTGTGATCCTGTCGAGGCACCGTGTGTTCCAGCGTTCTCTGCCCCATGGGTGTGCACATCTGGGTTCTCGTCTTTTGTGGTCTCAGCCAGAGGCAGGAGGGGTGTGGCGGTGGTGCTGTTTTAGGAAGGCCCTATGGTGTGTATCAGCTCTGTTTCCTAACTAGGTCAAAATTTCTCTTTAATGTTTTTGAGACAAGTCTCACTGTGCAGCTCAGGCTGGCCTTGAGCTCACTTTGTCACCAAGGCTGGTCTTGAACTTGAAGTGATCCTCCTGCCTCAGCCTCCCAAGTGCCGGGATGACAGGTGTGTGTGTCACCACAGCCAGCCTCTTGACTGGGTTCATTTTATTTCTTTTTTCTTTTTCTTTTCTTTTTGTGGGACTCATGACCTTGCACTTGCTAGGCAGGCACTTGTGCCTCAGAGCTGTCTCTCCAGCCCCTGTCTTTTGTCTTTTTGAGACAGTCTCACTATGCAGTTCAGATTGGCCTTAAACTCACTTTGTAGCCCAGGCTGACCTCAAACTTGCAGCAATCCACCTGCGTCAGCCTCCTAAATGCTGTTAAATATATGTCAGATTCTTTTTTTTTTTTTTTTTTTTTTTTGCTAATCATTGTTGGCACAAGAAATGTCTTCTCATTGAACTAAGAGAAAGTAGTTGTATATGTGATCCAGTATTCCATAATCGCAATGGATTATTGGCAGAACTGGCCATGTCAGAAGCTGTTGATTTAAGCCTTTTATAGCTCAGCATACTAATCTAACTTTATATTTTATGCCTCATGGTTAAACTTTTCTGCTGGGTGGTTAAGGGCAAGTTAAAGCAAGACCTAAATAACAAAATATGTCATATGTCAGATTCTTGTCCTTTGAGGGTAGTATCTTGGAAATAGCCTTGTATCAGTTAGCTACTGCTGCATAACAAATGGGTACCAATGTAATAAGTCATAGCAACACACATTTCCATAATAGTTTCTTGGGTCAGGAACCTGGGCACAACTTACCTGCCCCCCACCAGCTCTCAGAATCTGTGTTATCCTCTGAGACTCAGCTCAGGAAGGACCTTCATCCCTGGCACTACTGCAGCCACTCATAGGTTTTTGCCCCTTTGGGCTGAGGCTGCCATGCACTCCTTGGCTGTTGGGATGTTAGGCTTTGCCAGCATGGAGGCTTGCTTCCTCCATGTAAGAGGTGGGATTTGCTGTTTAGAGGGGAGTCACTGGCTGGGTGTGTACGCCTGTCATCCAGCACCCCAGAGACTGAGACAGGAAGATTCCAGGTTCCAGCCTAGCCTAGTGACTTAGCAAGACCTATCAAAAATAAAAAACAAAAAAAAGGCTAGGCATTTAGCTTAGTGTGAAGGTCTTGTATTTGATCCCCCTTATCCTCCTGCCAAAAAAATCAGGAGATTTTGCAACATAGAGTCTTCCTATTTCTCTGGGTAACTGGAAGAAATGGTGTCTTTGTGTCACATCTCCGGCCGGATGGTCACCTCCGATTGAGCCTGTTGTTTTCTCTGTCTCCAGGGCTCTGACCCCCACTGCCTTGGCGGAGAACTCAGACTGGTGAGGCCTCCACTGCTTTGGAGGGGACTGTCACTCCAGTAGGGAGTAGGTGGCAGGCCTCAGTGCCGAGGAGGCGGGACAGAGTGAGGGTGCTCAGCGAGCCAGGCTGTGGCACCCAGGGCCGGCATGAGGACGCGGGCAGCCTGCACTGGTCAGAACTCCAGGACCATGACATCTGGGGTGATGGAGTGACCTCAGGATCTATTCCTTCCAGGCCTCGGTGCAGCCACCAGAACAGTTCCAGCTGGCGTGCCACCCTGAACAGAGCAGGTTTTGTAAAGTCAAGGTAGGAAGTCAACATCTCAGAGACGGATTTGGGGTGGGCACAATTGAAGGGAAGGGGGTGTGGAGCAGGGAGGCCTGGGGTGCTGTTCAGTGTCTGCTGCAGAGAAGGATTCAGCCCTGAAGGCCGCAGTGTAGGGGTGGGGAGGCCACGCGTGAAGGTCACTTTGAGAGCGGAGAGCTTCCTGTGTCTCACAGCTCGTGGATGCACATAATAGTTCAGCAAGTTTCCCAGCAGGCACTGTGGGCCAACCTTAGGGGCCTGGGGATTCCGGCTTAGGGACCAGGCTGGCCACAAAACATGGCTCTACCACAGTAGCCAGTGGAAGATGGTGCTATGTCCCAAAGCCAGCTAGCTCTGGGTAGCACAGGGGAGGCCCAGGCCACCAATCCAGTGGTGGAGCTGGGGAGCCCATGGCTGGTCACCTTGGCCAGCAGCAGGAGGTATTCTTTCCACCCTGGGAAGCTGAGTTTGCAGAGAAGAGCTCAGTGCTGCTACTCAGGAGGCCGAGGCAGGAGGATCAGAGAAGTTCAAGTCAAGCCTGGACAAATTAGAGACTTAGCAAGACTGTGTCTCAAAATTTAAAAATCAAAATGAAAAAGGGCTGGGGGGGCTGGGGAGATAGCTCCGAGGCACAAGTGCCTGCTGGGCGAGTGCAAGGTCGTGAGTTCGAATCCTGGTCCCACAAAAAAAAAAAAAAAAAAAAGGGCTGGGGATGGAGCAAGAGGTCTCTGTGTAGCAGCTCAGCTCTGCCTTTGCCTTGACAGGTACCTGCTAAGCTTGGCATGGATGTGGCTGGGTGTCAGTAAAACTTTATGTCAGTGTTTGACCTGATCTGGCCCTGGGCCGTAGGTCCCCAACCCCTGCTCTGTTCTGCATTGCCCAACCCAGAGGCTTTGCTGTTACTTTTAAATTTTTTGCTGTGCTAAGGTTGGCACCTCCAGCCTTTGCACAAGCTATTCCTGCAGCCTCTTATTATTTTATTTTATTTATTCTTGAGCAGGGTCTTGTGCACAGACTAGGACCAGACTTGTGATCCTCCTGCCTCAGCCTCTCTGGGTGTTGGGATTATAGGTGTGTGCCACCGTGCTGGGCTCCCAGCCCCTTTTTATTTTATTATTATTTTGGGGGGGGGTATTTTTGAGACAGGGTCTTGCTATGCAGTTCAGGCTGGCCTTGAGTTCACTTTTGTAGCCCAGGCTGGTCTCTAAATTTGCACTGATCCTCCTGCCTCAGCCTCCCAAGTGCTAGGATTATAGTCATGCACCACCACACCCAGCTTCCCAGCCCCTTTTTTTTTTTTTTTTTGTGGGACCAGGGTTCGAACTCACGACCTTGCACTTGCCCAGCAGGCACTTGTGCCTCGGAGCTATCTCCCCAGCCCCCCAGCCCCTTTTTAAGAACAGTTTTATTTTAAGACATGGCCTTGCTAGGTTGCCCAGGGGTAGCTAGGATGCCAGAGGGTATCCCGCCCCCACATGGGTTTGGCACCCAGATGATGCCCTCCTTTTTGACGTTGCCTCCTAGATAGGTGACCCAGGGCTGGCTTTACCTCCTCTCTAAGCCTCAGTTTCCCCCTCTGTAGAATGAGGCTGATCTGCATGCTGTGGGAACATTAGGTAGACTCACCTGTGGAATGGCAGTGCTCATGGGAGTGATTCTCTCCCCAGGGGGCACTGGGCTGTGTGTGTGGGGGACACTCGTGGTTGTCACCGTGGCATTTCTGGTGTGCAGCAGGTGGCAGCTAGAGATTCTGTCCACACCCTGCAGTGCCCTGGTGGTGGAACTGGTGTCAGCGCAGATGTATCACAAGTTGCCTGCCGAGAGACCAGAGGCTGCATCCAGGGTTCTCCCTGGGTTCTAGAACTTTCCAGGCACCACCTGTGCCCTCTCCCAGCACAGGTCTGGCTGCACCTGAGCCTCGCCCTGAGATCCCCTGGATGTCCCAGAGTCTTCCTCCCTGCCACCGAGCTGGGGTTCTGGGTGCTGTCTCCAGGCCGGGGAGGAGGAGGCAGGGTCCCCCCACCTGCGTCCTCCCCACCCTATTCTTCTCAGCAGGCTCTCTTCCCTCACCGATTTGCATATCCTGTTTTTAGCCTCTTTTCTCCTCTAGATTTTATATAATCAGCTCATTATGCGTCGCTGTCACGGGAACCTAATGTTCTCTCAATCACTTTCTAAAACATTTTCTCGCATAAGTAGCTAATTGCCCATCATCTCTCTTTTTCTGTCTCTCTCTTCAATAAACTTTTCATTTTAGAACAGTTTTAGGTTTATGGAAAAATGAGGAACTCAGTAGAGAGGCTGCGCTTGCTTCTCATCCTGTGTCCCTGAGGCTGATGGCATGTGTTTGTTAGGTCTGGGAGACGACAGGAGAAGGATGAGCCGAGAGTCGAGCCTCCAAGTGAAACAGCACTTTTATTGGAAAAAAAAAAAAAAAACTGTGCCAGCACAGGGTCACCCAGCTAGGAGCTCCTTTTCCCGTTGCTGAATTCATTCCCTGAGCTTAGACATGGAATCCTTGACCACTCCTGTGTGATCAGCATAGAAGCAACATTGTTCTTTGAGAGCGGCACATAGGCCTCCTTCTTTAAGGAACAGGAGGTCTAATCTTCGTCTGTTCTGGAGAACTACCTCTGAGAGGGAGGTCAGGGAGGTCTCCAGGGCAGAAATGGAGGTTTCTATAGCTTTTAGATCTGTGTTGATAGCGTGCTGTAACCTAGAAGAAGCTAAGTTTCCTTGAATAAGGGCAGCAGCGCTAGTAGCTGCGCCGGCTGTGGCTAGGGCTCCCGTCACCACTGCCAGAGTCACTGACTGAAATAGGTTCCCGTTTTGTTCGGGCCCCATCTGGTAGGGTTAATCCCAGAGTCTGATGGATGAATATTCGGGGAAGAACAGTGACTAGCACACAGTAGTCAGAGGAGGGATTGAAAACTCTAGTGGGGAGACAAGGAGCGAGCCCTTTGTTGCAAGCCAGTATGGTCCCATTTGGTGGTATGAGATACTGGTTGGGAGCCAGGGAGGAGGTGTTGTGGCAGTGGCATAAGTGGAGCAAGCTAGGAGGTACGTTGCCTAAGCAGAGTCCCTTCCCGGACACTTGAGTGAGTGTGAGGTTATGAGGCGTTTCCCATTTGCAGGCGTCCAAGGAGGCAGAGAGGTTACCGTTTTGGGCTATCCCCTCATAGTAAGGGGGAGAAGCTGATAGGCAGAGCCAGCAGGATTGAGTAAGGTTTGGGCTGGAGGTGTTTAGGACTGCGAAGGCCCCCAGAACTAAATTATATAGGTTGTTAGAAGAATCCGGGAGTTGTGGGGGAGTCAGGCAGTGTGTGGGGGGGTGTCGTGAGGGGAGCTTGTAAGGGTCAAGTGTGGAGGCGAGGTGGCATGAGGGAGAGGTAGAGAAAGAGGTTTTAGGACCAGGTTAGGGCCTATACCTGCAGGGATCTCAGGTGGGCTTTCCTTTTTTATCTGGATATGGCTCCCCAGATCAGTTCCACTCATCCATGGTCTAACGCCCCAAGTTTTACCTAGTATCCAGGTAAGATCTCTAGGTGTGGTGACATTAATAAGTACCTGCTGGCAAGGGTTATGGTGATGCCCCATCCCATTTGAGTAGGGGGGATTACCGTTAGGCGGATAACTCAATGTTATGTCCGTATCCCTGGGATGAGGGACCCAGGCAGTAGCCAAAGTTTCGCATCCCCAATAAGTACAATAATATTGCCCTGGGTCATTGCAATAGCCTTTCCCCGGATTTGGGGCAGGACACATATACACCGGAGATTGGGGAGGACAGAACCAATATTCACTGGAGAGGACTAGATCACAAGGCTTTACAGCAAAACTGGGTTTCCCTATTCCCTCCCATGTTCCCAGAACTTTGTGGTCTTCCACCCTCCTCATTGTCCATTTCTCGGACCCCTGGGGGCTAGCGTTGGAACCTCTTCCGAAGTGGGACTGATGGAAGAGGAAAAATATTATGATTACAGTAGGAAAGTTGGGCATTTTAGTTGCCGGTCCTAGGGATATTTCTGTTGGCAACTAAAATACATGAAAAATAGGAGGCAACAAACAAGTATGGTTATAACTATGCTCGGGTGAACTTCTGTCTGTTGCCACCGATATAAGCCTATAAAAGCACAGCTAAGAATTATTGAGACTCGCAAAGCACAACCAGATCCAAACCAGGTAACGCCAGAGCATTATCCGGATCACCCAGTCTAAGTTAGCGCGGGTCTCTTAGGGTTAGGGCGTGGAGCAGAGTTAGCGGGGTTGGCAATCTTACGAACCCGTATCTTGAGAGGGTCATTAGCTTGTTCTGGTGTCCATTCATGGTCATCCGGGGTAGGGGCCGGTTTGAGGTGCGAAGCATGGATCCAAGAGGTGATGCCGTCTACCTTGACCGCCGTTGGGGTGGTCAGTAAGACTTGGTAGGGTCCCTTCCAGTGTGGCTGTAGGCTCTCTGTCCGGTGCCAGCGGACATATACGAAATCACCCACTTGGTACCGGTGTGGGGTGGTTCCTTCTCCAGGCTGATAGGCAGCTGAGAGTTGCTGCCAAAGGACCCGTTGGATTTGGTCCAGGGCAAGGAGCCTATCGGCCAAAGAATAGGGAAGAGAGTGAGAATCTGTAAGGGTGGGGTCTAATTTTTGGAGAGGGGGAGGTACCCCGAACAGGATTTCAACAGGAGTGAGATGAGGGGGCTTAGAGGAAGGAGTATTCCTTGCCCTGAATAGGGCATAAGGCAGGAGCATAGTCCAATCCCTAATGCCAGTCTCATAGGTCAATTTAGTTAAGGTCTCCTTTATGGTTTTATTCATTCTTTCTACCTGTCCTGAACTTTGGGGCCGGTAGGCACAATGTAACTTCCAATCAATCCCCAAAATCTTGGCCAGCCCCTGACTTATTTTAGCTACAAAGGTGGGCCCATTATCCGATCCGATCACCTTCGGGAGTCCGAAGTGGGGGAAAATCTCTTCAAGTAATTTTTTTAATACTATCTGGGTGATTTCTCCCTTGGTGGGGAAGGCTTCTACCCATCCAGAAAATGTGTCAATGAAGACTAGTAAGTATTTAAGTCTCCCCTTGGTGAGTTTAACTTCGGTGAAGTCAACTTCTCAATGTTGTCCTGGTCTAGTTCCCTTGAGCCTGTGACCAGGGGCTATCTTGGAGGGATGTGCGTTAGTCACGCGGCAAGCAGTGCATCTCTGGGCCACTTGGTTAGCCAAGTGGTGGATCCTGGTGGGAGGAATACGGCCGGTATCTAATTGTCGGGACAGAAGGGCGAGTTTCTTTGCTCCTAAATGGGTTAGGCAATGAGCCTTTCTAAAATAGTCAATGAGCTCAGTTTCGCTTACAGGGGAGGATGGTGGGGGTTCACTGTTGTCAGTGGTTGAGTCTTTTTGATGCTGAAACTCAACAACTAGTATGGTTGGTTTGGTCAGTGCTGCTTGTCTTGCCATTTTATCAGCCAAGTTATTCCCTGTGGTGACAATGTCAGCCCCCCTTTGATGACTTTTGCAATGTACTATGGCCAACTTTTGGGGTAACAAGAGGGCCGCAAGTAATTGGAGGATTTCGGATTTGTTCTTGATACCCTTGCCCTCTGAAGTGAGTAACCCTCTCTGCTGGTATATTGCCCCACGAATGTGGGCAGTAGCAAAGGCATATCTGCTGTCTGTATAGATGGTTGCCTTTTTCCCCTGTGCTAGTTCGAGGGCCTTGGTGAGAGCGATGAGCTCGGATCCTCTGAGCTGACATTCCCTCCCGGAGTCCAGAGGCCCATATTACCTCCTTTTCGCTTACCACAGCGGCCCCGGCATGTCGCTTACCGTTGACCAGGAAGCTGCTGCCATCAGTCGATAATCCTTGGTGCTGGGTTTTCGCACCGGCAGTAAGGGGGTGTTCCAAGCTGACTTACATGGTATTAGCACCCCCATCTGTTTAAATTTTTGGATATGCTGTTTGATCCCCTCTATTGCTCCCTTGTTGAGGGGATATTGTCGAACTCTAATGGGGGTGGCCGTGGATTTGAGGGTGACCAGTACTGGGGGTTGGAACTTGGAACGTCCTAGCCCTGCAGTCTCTGCCCAGGAGTCTGGGAATTCCTTGAGCCATTGGACTGGTAGGGTGGGTGAGTGAAGGAGTTTGATCAAGGAGGTGATAGTCATATTCCACAGCCAAAGTTAATATGGTAGTCCCCTTGAAGTCTACTAGGGGGTTGGAGAAAGAGACTTGGGGCCCCTGAGGGTCAAAAGAAATAGTTGCCCTCAGTTTGGTTAGCAGATCTCTTCCTAGCAAAGGTGCAGGGCATTCAAGTATTACTAGAGAACTGTGTGAAACTTGTCCCCTTCCCAAGTCCATGGTTCTCTGGGTCATCCAGGCCCTGAACTGAGAGCCGTTTGCACCTTGTACTAGAGATCTTTTGGAAGAGATTGGCCCCAGTGGCTGTTGTAGGACTGAGAACGCTGCCCCTGTGTCCACCTCAAAGTTGACTGGTGTCCCCTCCACATTAAAAGTTACCCTGAGCTCAGGGAAGGGTGCTGAGCCCCTCATCCTCTTCTTCTTCCAATGTCAACACACGAGGTGGGGGATTTTTAGGCCCCCCTCTTGTGGTTCTGTCGGCTTCTTGAGCCTCTTTGAGTTTCTTTTTCTTAAGTTTTTCACAATCCTTGACGAAATGTCCCACCTCTTTGCAATAGGCACACTGGTTGTGTAGCAGAGGTTTTTTCTGTCTTTTTTT
The DNA here is from genome assembly GCA_004027025.1 of Myocastor coypus. Taxonomy (NCBI): domain Eukaryota; kingdom Metazoa; phylum Chordata; class Mammalia; order Rodentia; family Myocastoridae; genus Myocastor; species Myocastor coypus. The sequence continues at coordinate 13,374 of PVJA010020180.1, read as the reverse complement.
TTTTTTTTTTGCTGGACTGGGGTTCAAACTCACGACCTTGCACTTGCCAGACAGGCACTTATGCCACGGAGCTATCTCCCCAGCCCCTGCAGAGGTTTTCTCTGGGTCCCGCCTGAACCTTTCTGTCCCTGTGGGTTCCCTACAACTGTGGCCAAGATCTTAGTCAATTCTCTATTGCGTTTTTTATCTCTCTCATTTTCCTTCAGTTTATCTCTTTCTTCTCTCTCCCTATCTTTCCTAGCCTCCTTTTCTTCTTCTGTCTCTCTTGAAAAAGACCTTTTCAGCTTCCTTGCTAAGTCTTGGAGGCTGAGGGCCTGGAGTCCCTCCAGCCTCTGTAATTTTCTACGAATATCTGTAGCTGACTGTGCTATGAAGGTCATGGATACCATTTCTTGGATTCCTTCCTCCTGAGGGTCATACGGAGTGTACCTCCGGTAAGCTTCCATTATTCTTTCTAGGAAGGCGGAGGGAGATTCTTCAGGCCCCTGCGTTATCTCTCTTACCTTAGCCAAATTAGTGGGTCGCCTGGAGGCAGCCCTGAGACCCGCCATTAGAGTCTGGCGATAGATGGACAGATGCTTCCTACCTTGTGGTTGATTCAGGTCCCAATCGGGTCGCCGGAAGGGAAAGAAGTCATCTATGAGGTTTTGGAGCTGAGTAGGTCGGCCGTCTGCTCCAGGTACGAGTTTTCGAGCTTCGGTGAGGATACGCTCTCGTTCCTCAGTGGTGAAGAGGGTACCTAGGAGTTGTTGACAATTGTCCCAGGTAGGTTGATGGGAGAACATAAGGGAATCCATGAGTGCTGTAAGTTCAGCTGGATCCTCTGAAAATGGAGGGTTGTTATTTTTCCAATTATAGAGATCAGAGGTGGAGAAAGGCCAATATTGAAGAGTCTGCATTTGCCCCTTGTTCCCATCATTTATCATAGGACCGTAGGGGCGGAGAGGTAGGGTCACGGCTACCTCCGGAGTTTCCTGATTTTGACGTCCGGAGGCCGTCCGAGTGTGTTGGGCAGGCCCATCCAGTCTCTCATTGGGTGGAGGAGGTGGCGGAGGCGAGGAGGGTGGAGGAGGTGGCGACAAAGGGGGCAAAGGTAGGGGAGGGGGAGGTGGATGGGGATAGGAAGGGGGTGGCTCTATGTCGAAGGTCAGCAGATCTTGTGAATCGGAGAGGACGGGTGGGGCCGACGGAGGAGGTTGGAGTTTGGCAGGAGGGTTTTTATTGGGGGCGGAAGGGTTTTACCCTAGACAGTGGGTTTTCAGCGAGGTCCTGCCAGACGAGAATGTAGGCGAGTTGATCTGGGTGACCATAGCGTCCGGGCTGGAGGATCTGGGATTTTACCGCCTGTATAAGGGGGAGGTGGAAAGACCCCTCCAGTGGCCATGAGACCTGAAAAGAAGGCCACTCGGAGCGGCAAAAGGTTATCCATTTTCCCTTCTTGACGATCAAAGACAAGTTGTGAGCAGTAGTTCAGACCTCAGGCCAATGAGCCAGGGTAAGGTCCAGGGGCCCTGAAAGGGTTTGCCCCATCCTGTCAAGGAAGGAAAAGTGACGCTTGCACAGTAAACGGACAGACAGGGGAAAAGGTGAAAGCGACTCCAAATCAAACGGCCTAGATTGGCCCAAATGGTCTCTCACTCCAAAGGAGTGAGAGTCCCTTACTTTTGTCCGCGGACAATGGTCTCTCAGTAGAGAGGCCAACAACCGTCCAAAGGAGGGACACGAAAGGTCTCTTCGAGAGAGAGACCAACAAACGTCCCGAAGAGGGACTCAAACGGAGGTCTGGACCTTCCACTAACGGAGTCAGAAACAAATGTGAAATACAGAGGGAAAGTCACACAAAACAAAGAAACAGCCGTACTTACCCCGAGAGGCAATTTGCGGCCGTTGGAGTCAGCCTCCTCCAGGCGTCTCGATCCCGGACGAGCCCCCAAATGTTAGGTTCAGGAGACGACAGGAGAAGGATGAGCCAAGAGTCGAGCCTTGAAGTGAAACAACGCTTTTATTGAAAAAAAAACTGTGCCAGCACAGGGTCACCCAGCTAGGGAGCCGAAGTGACCCCGAGCAGCAGTATGAGTGGGTTTATATAGGGTGTTGAAGATCTAGGTTATGGTCCAATGGGAATGGCTCTGGTGACATTTGAGCAACCAATGGGAGTGCATTGACCCCCCTGGCTGGAGGGGAGTTTCAGGTGGCTTCCGGGAAATGGAAACCTAAGTTCTTTTGAAAGAAACAGAAATTTACTTGTAGTTTTAACACAGGAACTGGATTTAAGGAAAAACAGGAACTTGGTACAGAAAGCAGGAGTATGGTACCGAGGTGGGTCAGCCCTTGCCTGTTGACGTTGAACATGTGGCTACGCTGATGTTGGCTCCAGGCTTCATTCAAGTCCATGCAGCCTTCAGACTCCCTTAACTCACCTGATGTCTTTTTTTTTTTTTTTTTTTTTTTTGAGACAGGGTCTCGCTGTGCAGTTCAGGATGGCCTTGATGAGCTCACTTTTGTAGCCCAGGCTGGTGTGGAACTTGCACTGATCCTCCTGCCTCAGCCTCCTGAGTGCTGGGATTACAGGCGTGCGCCACTATGCCCAGCTCTCACCTGATGTCTTTTTGTGGGTCCCGTGCAGGACCTCTGTGGAATTTATTGTCCCCTGTCCCAGGGCTGAGACAGGGTCTCAGGCCTTTTCTTCTCTGGTTCTCTGAGCAGCTTGTGAGACTCTACCTACAGACATTTGTGTGACCTTTGTCTCTCCTGTTAGGGGGCTGTAGATGTGGAGGAAGCCCAAGAAGCAAAGGAACAGTCCCCCCTCCTGACCAATCTCTGGTGATGTTGCTTGATTTATGTTTTTTTTTTTTTTTTCTTTTTTCTGTGGTACTAGGGATTGAATGCAGGGCTTTCAAACTGAGCTCCATCTCCAGGGCTTATTTATTTATTTATTTTTTTCTTGTTTCAGAACCTTTGTTTGTTTATTCACTCATTTTTATGGCCAGCTCAGCCTGCCCTGAGGGCAGGGCTGGCGCAGCATGTTGTGCGGGGGATCGAACCACGGTCCCTGAAGCTGCCCAAGCTTTCTCAAGCAGGCGTTTTAGACCACTGAGCCATCCCGTCGGGCCCTCCAGGGCTTTTACTAAGTAATTTATTTTTTGAGATACAGGGTTTCACTATGTAGTTCAGGCTGGCCTTGAACTCTCACAGAGAGTAAGAGTGAGAGTGAGAGTTTTTTTTTTCAATAAAAGCGCTGTTTCACTTCGAGGCTCGACTCTTGGCTCATCCTTCTCCTGTCGTCTCCTGAACCTAACATTTGGGGGCTCATCCTGCCTCAGGCTTCTGAGTGCTGGGATTACAGACATGGCATCACCACACCTAACTTTGAGACAGGGTCTTGTAAGTCGCTAAATTGCCCCAGTGATGCTTGAACTTGGGGTTCTCCTGCCTCAGCCTCCCAGGTAGCTAAGGCAACAAACAGGCGGGTGCAAACACCAGAGCTGGACGGGCCTGTTCTTAGCTCAGTGTCACTTGCCTCTGCTAGGTAGGACGCATCCCCATCCTGCTCTTCTGTGGGGCTCTGCCGCTGTTTTAAATGTGAATGGAACAGAAATTGGTTTGTACACATTTCCCTTCCTTCTTTTCTTGGTGTGCGTTGGCCTCTTCCCAAGCCCCTGCCGCTGAGAGTCTGTGCCTCACACGCTGAGGGGCGGGGGCGGAGATGGCTGCAGAGCACAACGCCACGATTCTGTGCCCAGGGTGCGCGAGAGATATCTGGGGACGTCTGGGGCTGTCACAAGCAGGGAGCTCCTGGTATGAAGGGGTGGAGGACCGGGAGGCCGCTCGGCACCTGCAGTGTCCAGGATGCCCCTCTCACGCCCCTCGGGTCCTAGTATTCCAGGGCCCAGGTGACAGCCAGCCTTAGTTATTTGGAGAAAAGGTTCGCTCTGCTTCAGTGGGCAGGGCTCGTTAATTGGAGGGTGGCTTGGGAGGGTCACAGGAGCGCCAAGGCCCTGGAGCTGAGGGTTCCAGGGCTGTGTCCTCCGACTTCTGGGTCCTCTTAGTGCCCCCCCCCTCCCCGCAGCCTCGTGACCCTGACCGTGACCGTGACCTCCCCCTCGCCCCCACCCTGCCTGGGCGGGAGCCATCACCAGCCTCCATGCTCCCTGCCCTGGCAATCAGCGCCTGGAGGTGACATATTTAGATGGTTGCCGTGGTGATGAGTGACAGCTTCAGCAACAGCACAAAAGACAGCTCCGAGTTTCCATATGTAGCCTCCTAGGCCGAGAGGCGCCTCTGCCACGTGCCCAGAATGTCAGCCGGGCCACCCACGTGGCCCTGGCACGGGGTGCATGCCTGTCACTGAGTTCTGGGTCCTTGACTGCCCCTGACCTCAAGGCGCATGTCTTAGACCAGCAGGTCTCACCCCAGGTTGATTCTGTCCCCAGGGGACATAAGGCAATGTCTGGGGACCTCTGTGGCCGTCACATGGGGCAGCTCCTGGCATGGAGTGAGTGGAGGACAGGGACACCATCGCTCCGCGCCCTGCAGGGAGATGCGCTCTAGTGGGAACCAGGCGCCACAACGGCCCCAGGGAACCAGTGGAGACCGGTGGCCTGCGGGCCCGGAGCTCTCCTCGCGGGCAGGATTGCAGCTCCGCCGGCATCCACCAGGGCTGAGGGCCACCAATCTGGCCGCTGTTGAGCTTGGCCCCTTCCACCTCTGGCCACAACATGCGCTCCTTTCCAGATAGGATTCACATCTGAGGCCACGCTCCGAGCTCCCCGGGCGCTGTCACGGCTGTCAGCACCTCCCCATCACCTGGGCCACGGGGTCCTCAGGTGGGGCGCGGTGGGCGCAGGAAGTGCCCGGCTTCAGTGGCCAGCGCCAGGCCTGCCACCAAGGACGCGCCCCTTCCCTCCCTTCTCTGCCTCCTCCTCTCCCCGCCTTTCGCCTCCATTCTTCTTTCTAGAGTGGCGATCCTCAGCCCCTCAATGTCACCTTTTCAGTGTTTTAACTTTTTAAAGTCGGTTATGCAGGCGAACAGGTTTCCTGGTAGCAGGTTTACGCATGCGCACAACATGCTCTGAGCTTTGTGTCGCCTCCAGCCTCGGCCTCCACTCTAGATCCACAGTTTGGAGTTCAGTGTGTGCACTGTCCGTCATTTGCACCCCTTTCTCCTCTTGCGCCCTCCCTCTCGTCGATTGCCAGCTCCCATCTCCAAACCCCACACTGCAGGGAGAAGCGACCGCCCTTGCCCCTGACCCTGGGTTGTTCCCGCAGCGCTGCGGCCTCCAGATCCACCCACCCTACGCTGATCCAGGCAGCTCAGGGCCAAGGCCCCGGGGTTCCATGAGGAGAGGAAGAGCCGCCGGCACTCCGCGGCCACCTTGCCCAGGCCACCACTACGCAGACCTTTGCAGGAGGCCGGTGGTGGGGGTGAGAGCAGCCAGCGCGCCGGCCCAAGGTGGTTGGCACCGCGCTGCTCCTGGCGACTCGCTCATGTGTCCATTTACTCCAGAACTAGAGAGGTTCCCAAAAGAGCACTGCAAAGAAGGAGAGAAATCCTTCTGAAGCCGGCCGGTGACCCACCAACGAGCAGCAGGGGCGCTGTCTGCAACATCCACTGCCCTTTGTATTTTTTTTATTTCGAGACAGGCTCTCACTAAGTTGCCCAGGCTGGACTCTGGACTTGAACTTGCAATCTTCTGCCTCAGCCTCCAAGTCCTTCCTTCTTTTCTTTTTTAAAAAATCAATTTTATCATTTATTTATTTACTTATTTGGTACAGGGTCTCCATATGCAGTTGAGACTCCTAGTGATCCTCCTGTCTCAGCCTCCCTAGGGCTGCGATGACAGGCATGTGCCACCATGCCCAGTTTTGGTGGCTGGCACAGTGCACGCAGGGTTTCAGGGCCAGCACAGCATGCAGTACTAGGGATTGAACCACAGTCCTTGCTCTTTCCAGGCAGGCACTTAGGCTGCTGAGCTATCTCCCTAGCCTCACCCCCCCCCCATTTTTTTTTTTTTTTTGTCTTTTTGAGACATGGTCTAGCTAAGCAGTTCATGCTGGCCTTGAGCTCACATTGTAGCCCAGGCTGGTCCTGAACTCAGAATGATCCTCCTGCTTCAGCCTCCTGAGTGCTGGGATCTAGACATGCACCACCTGCTTTATGTCTTTCTTTTTTTCCTTCTTCCTTTCTTCTTCTTCTTCTTCTTCTTCTTCTTCTTCTTCTTCTTCTTCTTCTTCTTCTTCCTCTTCCTCTTCCTCTTCCTCTTCCTCTTCCTCTTCTTCTTCTTCTTCTTCTTCTTCTTCTTTCTCTTCTTCTTCTTCTTCTTCTTCTTCTTCTTCTTCTTCTTCTTCTTCTTCTTCTTCTTCTTCTTCTTCTTCTTCTTTTTTGTATTTTAGGGAAGGGTCTACAGGGTCTCACTAGTAGATAGGACTCATAGTGATCCACCTGTTTATAGCCTCCCAAGATAATCATTGGACAATTGTTAGGATGTTACTGTGTTTGGGGGACCCTAAATGCCCAGGAGATTTCTAGCAATGTGAAATCTACCATCATTGCTTTTGTTGTATTTTGCTCAGAAAACTTCAGGATTTGTCCTGTCACCTGCGCCCGGAATCTAAGGCTCTCAGGACTCCACTGTAGCTCAGGGGTGAGCTTGCTCATCCTGTGAAGGGCCCCATTGGCGTTCAGGCCACAGGCTCACTGCAGAATATCGAGCCATCCCCATGTGAGGCGCAGGCAGCCAAGGGGACTTGTGAAGAGCTGGCTGTGTGCCAATAAAACTTTATCAACAGAAACAAGCAGTGGGCTGGGCCACCAAGCCCTGTGGAGTTCACCTTCCCCACTTTGTCTCGTGTTTCTTAGCAGCCTCAGCCGGACATGAGGGGAAACTTGTGCTGGGGTCAGGTGCTGGCTGTGCCCTTTCTGACGGTGACCCTCGGCTGCCTACCGCCTTCCCTGGAGATTCTTGTTTCAGAACTTTTGTTTGTTTATTTTATTTATTTTTATGGCCGGCTCAGCCTGCCCTAAGGGCAGGGCTGGTGCAGCATGTGGTGCCAGGGATCGAACCGCGGTCCCTGCAGCTGCCTAAGCTTTCCTAAGCAGGCGCTTTAGACCACTGAGCCATCCTGCCGGGGGGGCCCCCCTTCCCTGCAGATTCGATGTTGTCATTCCTAGGAAGCAAATGAGCGTGAGGTGTTGTGATAATTAAATATATATGCATGTTTTTGCCCAATTTTTTTCCTTCATAAAAATGGAATAAAGCAGGGCATAGAGGCCCATGCTTGGCATTTTAGCACTGATGGAGGCTGAGGCAGGAGGATCTCAAGTTTGAGCTCTGGCAGCCCAGGCAATTTAGCCAAATAGCAAGACCCAGTTTCAAAATAAATAATAGAAAGGGCTGGGGATGGAGCACAGGGCAAAAGCCCTAGGCTTAATCTTCAGTACCAGAGAAAAAAAGGGAAATGACCTCTGTGTATTGGTATAACTAAGTGAACAAATATTGTATTTATCAAACATGAATAATAATATCTGTTATAATAAAATGAAGGGTTGAGGAGATAGCTCCATGGCACAAGTGCCTGCCTGGCAAGGTCATGAGTTCAGTACCCTGGTCTAGCCAATAAATAAATGAATGAATGAATGAATATACACAATCAGACTCTGTGTAGCCACTTCACCTGGTGGCCCCCACGTGTGAAGGTCTTGTACCCCCACTGGGGGTGTGGAGCGGGCTACCCTGTGTGCCTTTATGCAGGGATATGTGATCCTGGCCGTGGTGAAGTCATCTGAGAACACACTTCTCAGGATGGACTGCTGCTGCTAACCTACCATGACTGTTGCCTCCTCTGTATTAGTCAGCTAGTGCCGTGTAACAAATCAGTACAAACTCAGTGTCTAGAACAGCACCGCACGTGTGTGGCTCACAGGCAGGGGCCCATGTCATTGGGCCTGGGCCTCCTACGAACACCTGATTGGTGTGGGAGAGACCCATTCCCCAGGCCCCGTGTCTTGTATGCTGCTGGTGGAGGTTGAGCCATTTTCCTGCCTCAGTTTCCTCCATTGGGACATGCAGCTGGATAGGCAGCTGTGTCAAAGTCACGGTTATGTGGTCTGTGATGATGGACAGTTCCTTGCTTGGCCCCGCCTTCTTCACCCCAGAGTAGCACTGCCATTTCACCCCCAAGAACCCTGTGTCATTGACAGCACCCCGAATGCTCTTGACTTTGAGGTAGGCCATAGTTGGTGTCCCAGATCTTTTCTGTGGGACGTGATGGGGTGGGAACCCAGGGTGTCCAGTGTGCAGCACTGGCCTCTGAGCCACTCCTGCAGCCCTTTCTGCTTTGTTTTGAGCCAGGGTCTTGCTGAGTTGCCCAGATTGGGCTCCAACTTGGAAGCCCTCCTGCCTCAGCTCCCAGAATGGCCGGAATCACCAGCCTGTGCCACATGCCTGGCAACGTTGTCTTTTTGGTGGCAAATCTCCCGCAGGGTGAGGCGAGGGCTCGGCTGATGTTGCTTTGCATATCCTTGGCCATTCTCGCTGCTGAACTTACTTCTGTGATTTTTTTTTTTTTTTTAGTATTTGGGATTGAACTTGGGACCTTGCGCTTGCCAGACAGGCACTTATGCCACTGAGTGCTGAGCTACCTCCCTGGCCTTCTTTTTTTTTTTTTTTTTTTCTTTCTTTCTTTCTTTTGAGATAGGGTCTCTCTATGTAGTTCAGGTTGGCCTCAAACTCATGCCAGTCTTCCTACCTCAGCCTCTCAAGTATCACGATTACAGGTGTGCACCACTGTGTCCAGCTTGTTGAACATTTTATTTATTTATCTATTGGCCATTTCATAGACTTTTTTTTTTACATAGTTGGCAAAAGGTCTGACTATCTCCCCGGCTCCATACACATTTTTTAAATTTTATTTTTGTGCACAGTTTTTTTTTTTTTTTTTTTTTGGCTTCACAGTATTATCCATTTGTTCATTCATTCATTCATTCATTCACTGAGGCTGGGTCTAGTTCTGGCCTTTAGGTCACTACGCTCCTCTTGCCTCAGCCTCCAGGGTGCTTGGACATATAGGGATCCTGCTGTTTCAGCCTGCCCAGCACTGGGATTACAGGCAAACACCCCCTGAGCCCAGTCTTATGCACTTGCCAGACAGGTGCTTAGGCCGCTGAGGTATCGCTGTGGCCCTTCATAGATCTTTTCAGCAGACTGGGGATAGAGCTCAGGGGCACACATAGGGCCTGGAGTTTGATTCTCAGCATGCATGCGTGCGTGCGCGTGCGCACACACACACACACACACACACACACACACACACACACACACACAAAACCATAGATCTTTTGTAGAGAAATATTTCTTCTGGTCTTTTTCCCATTGCCAAAGTTGGGCTCTTTATTTTCTCCCTGTCAAGTTGTGCTTCTCAGCGTCCCCTTTGTCCTGGGCTTTAGGAGCGGCTGCTTCAGGCTTTGGCCCTGTGGAGAGCTGTGCTTGTGGTCAGTGTTTACTCTTTCTCTCAGTCCATCAGCTTGCTCATCCCAGACCTTTTCATAGGTGGGAGCAGGGTGCAACCGCTGAGTCTCCACGGGCCAGGCCATACCACAGCTGGCTTTCGAAATCATAAGCATGAGTCTAATGCTTCACGGCACTTTTCACACACACACACACACTTTTTTTCCTTGGTGAGACTGCAGTTTGAACTCACAACATTGTACTTGCCAGGCAAGCTTTTGTGCCATGGAGCTATCTCCCCAGCCCCATACACATTTTTTAAATTTTATTTTTGTGCACAGTTTTTTTTTTTTTTGGCTTCACAGTATTATCCATTTGTTCATTCATTCATTCATTCATTCACTGAGGCTGGGTCTAGTTCTGGCCTTTAGGTCACTACGCTCCTCTTGCCTCAGCCTCCAGGGTGCTGGGGTGACAAGTGTGTGCCACCAGGGCCAGCTTTTGAATTCTTGAATTAATGCCGACTTAAGAAACCAAGTCAAGGGGCTGGGGAGATAGCTCCATGGCGCAAGTGCTTGCCTGGCAAGTGCAAGGTCGTGAGTTCGAACCCCAGTTCTGCCCCCCCCAAAAAAGAAACCAAGTCAGCGTTCAATCCCTAGGCCTGCTGTGCCAGCCCCACCCCTGGGGTGCATTGAGACAGCAACTGAGACTGGGCATGGCGGTGCACACCTGTAATCCCAGTACTTGGGAGGCTGTAAATAGGCGGGTCACTACAAGTGCAATCTATTAGTGAGACCCTGAACACCCTGTACACCCTCCCCTAAAAAAAGAGAAAGAAACCAAGTTAGGCGTGGTGGCTAAGGCAAGAATTGTGAGTTCAAGACCAGCCTGGGCTACAAAATGAGCTCAAGGCCAGCCTGAGCTGCCAAGTAAGACCCTGTCTCAAAAAGACAGAGAAAGAAAACGAAAAGGAAAGCAGCATTTGCCAACCTTTCTGATTCTATTCACCTCCCTCCACCCACCTCACACACATTTTTAGAACTTCCAGCCCCACTGCTCCCCTCCTCTTGTGCCTGAGCTCCCCAGGGTCCTTGGGCTGGGAGGGGACTGTAGACACTGTTCCCCTTTCACCTCTAAGACCTTCCCACCCTGCCTGAGACCCCTCGGTTGCAGTTGTCCAGGCGGGCAGATTCCCTTGTGGGAGTGTGCAGTACATGGGGGCCAGGGCTCAGTGGCAGAGGCATCCCCAGGTGCTGGGCGGGGGTGCAGTGCCACCTTCAGCCTCCTGGCACCCTTCCCCTCCCCACCGTCTGTCCTTCTGTGGGTGGCCTGGGCTGTGTGGCCGGCCAGGGCTTTGCCCTCCCTGGCTGCGCTGAGTTAGACCTGGGTCCAGGGCAGAGAGCACTGCTGGGGACAGAACTGGGAAGGGCATGAGGCAGAGGGGTGACAGGCGTGAGGCTGTGGTGGCCCCGTGCCCTTCCATCTACATTGTGTCTTTCCATGATGCCCGCGGGGGCCCAGCCTGCACGGGTCACGCTGCTTGGGGGTGGAGCCGGAGGTGACTGAGCACAAAGAAGGGGACATTGGGAGGGGGCCCCCTGCCTGACCTTTGTGGGAGACAAGAGCTGTCCTTGCCCTTGAGGAGCCCTGCTAAGCGTCAGCCAGCAGCAAGGCCAAGGAGACCTTGAGTGACCAGTGCTGTGTCTCAGGAGGGGGAAGGGCACTCGGTGGCCAGGTGGCGTTAGAAGATTCTGGAAGGACAGGACAGGAGGTCAGGACTCAGAAACCCAGTGTTCCGGGTCCAGCTGAGACCTCCTGTGCTCACCCCTCCCTGCTCCAGACAGCAAGCCACATCCCGAGTGGCTGGCAGTGTGACCAGGGGACCCAGCTTCCTGGCCTGAGCCATCCATCCCTCCCCATGACTGTGCAGTATGGATGTCACTGTGGGCAGCGCCCCAGGACCTCAGCAGACCAGGTGACTACAGACCCCAGTCCCCAGATTTCCTGGTTCTGAGGGGTGGCAGTGCAGACCCCCAGGGTTGGGAGCAGAGAGTGCGGCCACCTCTGTCACCAGTCTAGCAGTGCTCAAGAGTGTGAAATCTCATTAACTTTTTCCAGATTAGAAGCCATATAGAAGTCACCAGTAGACAAGGGCTGGGGAGATAGCTCAGCAGGATAAGCACTTGCCTGGCAAGCACAAACTCCTGAGTTCAATCCTTGGTACCACAAAATCAATCAGTCAGTCAAGCACCAATGGAGCAGCCCAGAGGAGGCATCCCTTCAGTAAGGGTGACAGAGGTCTTTTTGTTTTCCTTTTTCATGACAACTGGTGACACGGCTGAAGTCACCACCGCACCGGTGTGCTCAGCCCAGCACTTCCTATTCTGTGTAGTGTCTCCCAGGACCCCAGTGCCTCGGGCTCTTCCTGTCGCCCTGGGATCCAGGAGGACCCCTACAATCATCAGTCATCTCTCTGTCCTTGTGTATGTCCCATGAACCATGGTGGTGGGCAGAGCCCTGGGGACCCCACTGCCAGGACTCTTGCCTCCTGGTGACACGGGGCTCGGTCCCATGTGGTGGTCACAGACAGGGGAGCTCTTTGGGGAGCATGATGGCACATTTATCCTAAGAGCTGCTGAATGACACACTTTGGAAGGGTGCTGTGTAGCCAGGCGCTGGTGCAGGCCTGTCCCAGCTGTCTGGGAGGCTGAGGCAAGAGGATCACAAGTTCAAGCCCAGCCTGGGCATCTTAGCAAAACCTGGTCTCAAAAAGGTAAAAAGGGCTGGAAATGAAGCTCTGTGAGAAGGCCCTGGCTTCCGCCTGCTGCCACTGCAGCAGCATCTGCTTCCTGTGACGCCCCCTAGAGGCCTGGGGATGCTTCTCCTCGCCTGCCTCTCTGGACCCACAGATCTGATAACCCCGCAGCCCAGGCCCCACACTCTGCTCCGTCATCCTGGAATCCGCAGGCCTGGGGCTTCCATCCATCTCGCAAGAGGCCCCAGCTGCTTCCTCCATCACCCTTGGGTGCTCCAGGGCTTACCATCCATCCTGACAGAACCAAAGCCTGGCAGCATCTCTGGTGGAGCTGAGTGAAGGTCATTGAGGATGGCTGGGCACCAGCTGGCACGACTTGTAGCCTGGCTGTGTCTTAGGCCCCAGGGACGAAGCTGCTGGACACGGCCACCCACGCTCTGTTGTACTCCGGGCCCAGAAGGTCTGGGCTGAGCAAACCCAGGGCTCCGCAGTGGCCACTGTGGGCTCACAGACGGCCCAGCCTGGGGCGCAGGTGGGAGACAGACCAGAAAATGGCTCTGAAGACCCAGATGCTCCCGCCAAGAGTCAGAGCTGCCCAAAGACAGAGATAGGCCTGGTGTCCACAGAGGGGCATGCGGGGTGCTCACCCCGACGTGGGAACTCAGCCAGGACAGGAGCACTGCTGTGACACCACTGAAGTGTGGAGAGACTTTGAGGACACACAGCCTGGGCGGTGATGCCAGAGACAGGAAGTGGCCTTGTTGGGTCAGGGCTGGGAGGAGACCCGTGATGGCTCGAGGGGTCAGGACCTGAGTTGGGAAGTATGCTGCGCTTGCTGCATTAGTGGGGACCACTGTTGTACGATTTTTGGTCCGGTGCCAAAAGAAATGACGAGAAGACCCGATGAATGTAGCTTTAGAGGACTCACCGAGATTTCTCTTCCTCAGTGAGCCCAGAGCCTCAGAAGGCTCTTCTTGGGCCCGGCGGAATGGCTCAGTGGTCTAAAGTGCCTGCTTGGGCGGCTTCAGGGACCGCGGTTCGATCCCCGGCACCACATGCTGTGCCAGCCCTGCCCTCGGGATGGGCTGAGTCAGCCATAAAAATGAGTGAATAAGGTTCTGTAACAAGAAAAAATAAAATAAAATAAAAATTAAAAAAAAAAAAAAAAAAAAA